>CALSCQ010002821.1:0-25266 GCA_943704525.1 Pigoraptor vietnamica | reverse complement strand
GGGGGGGAGGGGAGGGAGAAGAGAGGGGGTTTAGTTAGCACGTGAATACTTGAAAGCACGCTATACGCGATCGCCTGCGACTCTCAAGACCAGACGAGGGGGAAGGAAACCGACAATCATGCAGTTTGGCGACTCGGCGCACCTTTCCAATGTCGAGATAGTGCTCGTAAAACGTCTCCTTGAAGAACTTCCGGGAAAACGTGTCGCAGACGAAGCGGCAAATGTCGACGAAGAGCGAGCGGTTCCAGCTGCTCGGGCTCTTGCCAAAGTCCGTGAGTATCCGCCGGCACATTTCTCGCCGCTGGTCCGCCTTGCGATTCGAACGCAGGATCACCACGAGGGCCTCCGACGCAGCTTCTCGCACGGGCAACATTTTCTGCGCGGGTTGCACTCGGTCAATCTCTCAGATGCACGTGTGGCGCGCGAAGTCATTGCGTCCCATATGCCTCGCAACGAAGCGACCATGAAACCGCGGCGCAGCAAATCAACACCGCCATCGCACCACCAAAGAAAGACTGCAGCGCAACGTGCGCAGACGTACCTCAGGGGCCATGTACTGGAAGACGAGGGGCACAATCTTCTGGTAGATGAGCTCCGAGGGGAAGTAGTCCGGAAACGACTTGAAGCGCCGCATGAGCGCCTCCTGCAGCCGCCAGTTTGTGCGCACGTTCGTCTCGCACGTGAGAATGGCGGGAAGAAGGTCCGTGAAGACCGTGTACTGCGCAAGGGGCATCGAAACAGAGTGTCAGTCACACTCGACGCAGCAAAGCAGGACATGCATGTGAGGAATTGTATCGTCGTCCACGCGGCAAGAAAAGAGCACTTCTCAACCACGACACCATGGCGTCATCACGGCGTCACAGCACGCCACGTACCTTCTTTTCCTCGTCCATCTTGGTCGCAAAGCTCGCAAACGTGTCCCCGAGGCGCTCCAGCAGCGCCCCAATCACCTCGCCCGACTTGTCCTCGAACAACTGCGTCAGCGAACCCTTGAGAAAGCGCATGCCGAGCTCTCCCGGGATGATCGCCGCAAATTCGTGGAACGCGGACGCAATAATCTTCCGCACGCGGAGGTCAAAGTTTTGCACGAGCAGCGAAAACGTAGAGTGCAGCTCCGACGGGTATCGCGCCGCGCCAACGACGAGAATGACCGCCTGGACAGCCAAGAAGAGTGTCAGGATTTTGGCCCGATGCCCGCACAACAAAAGGCGGCATAGCACCACACGTCAATCGTACGCACCGGCATATTGTAAGCGCAATGTCGGTGGCACTCTGCGCTCGGGTGCGTTGCGAGTTTTCGGTAAAAGTCGAGGAACATCGTCATCTGAGCTTCGTTCAGGAGGTCTGCGAGCGTGTGAGCGAGGGGTGGAAGTGAGCCATCAGTACCGACACAACGGCAAATTCAAACGCACGTGCGCAACGGTCCATTTGTACGATCGCCACTCAATGCAACACCCACGGTGCAGCCTGTGGAGGATCTTTCCGAAGAGAGAGGCGACGTGGAGCGTCGTGTTTTCGTTGTCGGGCGCAGACTCCACAAAGCGACACACGATGGGCACCACCGTCTCAACGAGCGTGGCTGCGGACAAGTGCAGTTGAGTTCTCGGTACTATGCAAGATTTGCCTTTCCATATGCCGCTTGCGAGCACTCACACCCATTCCAACACATACCCGGCTCCCACACAACGCACACACGCACACAAACACACGCACACGCGCGCGCGCACACACAACGACCACTTATCCACCAATTCTGCTGATGCCCATGCAGCTTGGGCACCAGCCCCTAACGCCCTGCCATTGCACGCACCCTTATCCAAGAAAGTCACAAGATCAATCAGACATTGGAAGGCCGCGAGTCGTACGACGACCTCCTCGTCGTTTGTGAGCTCAACAATCTCGGGGATGAGCGTCGCTTTTGTGTGCTCCAGGCTGTGACGATAGAGAGACTCGATGAGGCCGTGTTGACGCACACACAAACGCACAGACGCACACAAGCGCATGCACACACACCCACCCATTCCACACCATACACCACGGGCGCGCACGCACACAAGCACGCACAAGTAGAGCACGAGACGTACCCGGCACTTCTGCAGATGGCGTCCAGCTGCGTGCACATCGACACGCGCACGTCATAGTCCGTGTCCTGGCTCAGCGAGCTGATTTTCTGGAAATAATCCTTCGACATGCTGCAGTATTCCACGCCGCACACGCATCAGTCACCGGCTCCCAATCCCGAGCGAGTAAGCGTCCCCAACACACAGACACACACTCTAATTTTCTCAAAACGTCCCCGCTTAAAGCCTTAAAGATAAACAACAATTGCTGCGCAGAACATCCACCCTTGCCCCCCGCTCGCGCACGCACGCACCTCTCGCTGTCCAGCTTCGACGCAATGCTGCCGAGCAGCCGCGAGCACCCGAGGCGCGACTGCACGGGCTTGGACATGTGCCCCTTCTGAATCGCATAGTCCAACAGCTCCGACTTGACGACGTCGCGCGAGAGCAGCGGGATGCCCTTTAGCAGCGCCTCGAGCCACGCCTTGCTCACGTCCGCAGAGTCTCGCTGGTCGCACTTCTTCAGGAGCGAGGGGAGGACGAGCGTGGCGTACTCCTGTCCAGACAGCAGCCGCTGCTCGCCCACTTGCTCCAGGCACGCGCACGCGGCGCGTTGCAACGGCGCGGCGCCCGTCTCCATGAGTTCCCTCATCTTCGGCAATATCTTCGCAATCGTCCCCTCCTTTGCCACCTTCAGCGCATCCGCAATCATGCCAATCGCACTCGTTTGTTGCACGACGTTGCCAGATCTGAGAGCGGCCCAGGCGCCGATTAGACGCAAGACCATAGAGTACCCTCAGGACACACACACATGCGAGCGACACGCACACTGACACACAGGCACGTGGCACATGACACAGACACACATGCGAGCGACACGCATACACACTGACACACAGGCACAGACATGACACAGACACACCTGCACACGCGAATACGCACATATACACACGCACACGCACACAGCCGCGAACGAACACAAGCATATGAAATGTGCTGCGGCGATTCACTTACCGCAACAATACCAATATCCGCTCTACGTCGTCAAGCTCCTCGTCCAGCGTGAGCTTTTCAATCTCTTCGGCGGTCTGCGAGAGCGGCAGCAAATGCATGCCATCAGATATGCCACGAAATGCACAGGGAATCGAGCAATGAGAAACATGTGCGTCGCGTCAACCGTCCACTGACCCACAGACGCCTGCAGTGTAAGAGCCCACCTTGAATCCAGTGATCGAGCGCTCCGAATTGACCTCGTCAATGTTCTCCCCCTCCTCGCGTTCGCCAGGGGGCGTCACGCCGGCCTCTTCCCAGTCGTCCATCTTCGCTCAACGGCAACGCACGCGGCGGCGAATCGTCAAAAGCGACGAGCGCCGCCGACAGGGCCTGAACAAGACCCCAAGCGCAAACGCCACTCGCGCTCGTGGCGCAATTCGCCGAAAGAAGTGTCAGCTCCCGCGGCTATGACCCCGGGTGCGCTGCGGACGCACACCCGGTCACGGTCGCACACAGCGGCCAGTCGGCCCGTGCTCGCAGGGCTACACCATCGCGACCGAATCGCCGATTGACCTCCTAACTGACAAGGTGCAACGAAGAGGACCCCGTTCGGGTCGACCAGTACGAGTTCGAAGCGAGAAAGCAAGCGCCCAACACCTCGAATCGTGAACAACGCAATGCGAGGGAATTACGCCGCGGCGAGAGAAAAGTCCGTTTCAAGTCCCAAATGCAACCCACGGAGTGCCACGCGCAGCTTCACACTCCACGCTCCAATGACAGCGGTCAGTTGCGGCACTTTGAGTCAAATTCGCGAGGAAATTGCAACGAGGATGCGCACAGACACGGTGGAGGGAGAGCAAGTCTCTCGTCTCTCTCACTATGCTCCCAGTCTACCCACTGCTCTGTTATTTGGTGTTGCAAGACACTGCGCGTAATAATTATTTGGACAATACATTTTCTATTGTTAAATAAATTTATCGGGTTGCTGGACAGATTCAATTTGCCACTTCGATTCTTGGTTGCCAAGGCATCCACCGGGGTCTTTAAATTGAGAACGGAAAATATTCAAGCATAAACCAGCACAGTCCAAATTGTCAACCCCGAGCGACATGACGCACATAGATTCCTATAGACGAAGTTTAGTGGCATCATATTGACGACACATTTTAATATGACCATATAATAATAATTTCGTCATCGTGCCGTCACTTTTAGCGGCACCTCAGTCTGCCAGGTCTTCCAACCACCGTCCGCGCGACATTGCGTCGGCAACTCGGGCAACGGCGTCCGTCTCCGTCGCTGCTCCGCCGTGCGTGACGAAAAGGCGCTGAAATGCGGCTGTCATGGCCGTCCCAAAGCCATTCGCACCCCTGAAAACCCCCGATTTCAGTGACAAATTTTTTGCAAATCCCATCGACTCGCGACAACGCAGACTCACCCGCACACATAGATCACAGCGCCCTTGTTGAGCAGCCCCCAAATGTCGTCGGCATCGGCAATGAACTTTTCATGGACGAGGAGAGCGCCATTCTGTGTGTGGGAACAATGCGTTTGTAAGTATCGAACTGTGTGTGTGCTGCTCGTGCATCGATCTCGTCTGTACCTACCGGCACGTGTGAAAACGCCTCGTGATACTGGGTGAGAGCGCCGCTGTTGACTGCATCGGCGATCTCGTCCGCGTACATTCGGGAGTGCGGCGTGCGCGTGCCGAAGTAGAGTCGCGAATGTCCAAAGCGGCCGTCTGCGGGAGAAGCATTAAGGTGAGTGAGTGCCAGCCGTGCAAAGCGGTGAACGCACGCAACACACCTTTCTTGGCACGGTAAGTACGCTCCTCAAGGAATGCGCGGAAGGGAGCTAGACCAGCGCCAGCACCGACCTGCAGCACGAATGGGTGTCAACCACCTGTTTATGTACGAAGCCACAAGGACTCAACACGCTTTACCATAATGATCGGCGTCGAGTCGTCCTTCGGCAAGTGAAACTTGGACGTGCGCATGAACACGCACGCCTCGTCCCCGGGCTTCAGCGTCGCCATGTACCCAGAGCACACGCCACGCCTCAGTGACGTCATCCCGGGGAAGCCGCCGGTCCACTCAGCCACCTTGGGCGTCACGTGCATGCTGTCCGGGTGCACCTGCAAGAGGGACGGTGAGTGACGGGCAAAGGCATGTGCGACCGATGCTGGATACGTGGGTGAGGGGCAAGGGCATGTGCGATCGATGCTATCTGGCCACACACTCACAAGGGGCGAGGAGGAGATCGAGTAGTATCGCGGGTGAACGCGCGGGAGTGCCTCGATGAGGGCGGCGAGTGGCGGCCGCGCCGACGGAAAGCGGCGCATGAGATCCACAACGTTGAGCATGTTGCCCTTCACGTCGCTTGCGTACTTGTCCTGAGGTCGTATTCGCATCAGATGGAGAAGAGACAGACTTTTCATGTACCTGTACCCTCCCCCCCCCCCTCCGCGCGCACACACGCACGCAACACACGCACGCAACACACGCCTCTCACAGAATGCTCAACACGAACCTTTGCGAGGGCCAGAAGTTCTGCCGCCTCCGCCGGCCTTCTCTGCTGCGCGTGCGCCGCAAGCGCTCGGATCGTCTGCGGCAGTGGGGCGCGGGAGATATCGAGGAACCTGGACAGCACGTTGCGAGCCGAGCACGGGTTCGGGAAGGGAGCTTTCACGCCCGCTGCGCATGGAACCGGCGTAAGTTAGCTCAAAACGAGCAGCGCGACACACTCGTCGCTGCCGCATGCATACCGTCGACGGGGGAAAAAGTGTAGTTGGCGTCGAGGTCCGAGCACGTGAGTTCGCCAATCTCGTGTACGAGGGCGGGATCGTTCTCCGGGTAGAAGGCGACGTGGTCACCGGTCTCGTACCTAGTTGCGCAAGGAACACGCAAGGTAAGCGCCGGTGTCGCATGAACTTCACCTATGATGGTGTGTGAGACTGTGTACTTGATAGACATACAACACATACACACACACACACACGCGTACACACACGCACGCACGCACACACACACACACACACAAGCACACGCACACGCACACGCACACGCACACGCACACACACACTGATACACGCACACACACGCACACGCGCGCGCGCACATACACACACACACACACACACGTGAACCCACTTCATGGCCGTTCCAGTGGTATTGAGCTCAATGTGGCGACACGACAGCTTGGACCGAGGGTCACACAGTTCCCGATTGACGGTGACGGGGACGACAGTTGGGTTCGACGGGTCCGTGCCTCTGCGCGTGTAGTGAAGAATTAACAGGTCTCTTCTCTTCGGTGGCTTGTGAGCATGCGTGTGTGCGTGCGTCGAGAGTGAATGTCATCGCGCACTCACGACATATTTGAGGCCGGGAAAGTTCTCAGTGAAATGGGCGTTCCGCCGGTCACAGTGACGTTGTACTTGCGAGGGCTGCGGGGACGTAGCGCGTCAGACATGTGGCCGGATACTAACTCAAAGCGACCGTCCATACAACATACGACGAAACCGTCGCATCGGGCATCGGCGCGTGCACGCACGGCCACTGACATACCTCTCTGCCAGACCATCTTTCGACTCCGTGGCTGACGTCTTGGCGGCAGAAGGGGTTTTGGCTACTTGGCTCTCGAACTTTTGCCAGAAGTCGGCCTGCCACTTTTCAAAGTCTGTTTCGATGCTGCGCGAAGCATGCAGTAAGATAGCGTATCCCCCAAACATCTTATCCAAAAGACTGCCCAACAGCCGGCGGCCCAGAAAGCGCACTCGCGGGATGCGCTGTCGCAACGATGACAACGCCACTCACTTTCCGGCGTCGTCGCCTTCTCCACGGGAAGCTATCCGCGACGCCCCAAGCTCCTCCAGGCGCCTGTCAAGAAGGCGCCCTGCGCGACGCGCACCGAGATATGCAAACGCACAGCCGTCAGCACTTTGTGCCACGCACACGCACGCCGTATAATGTGCCAACTGCACCTCCACCCACCGACAGCCTGGTAACGCTCCGCAAAGCACTTGCTGCTTCCGAGACCGAACACCTGCCAGAGGAGATGCGCATGAGTACCAAGCCAGTTTGCGTGAAGGGCCCTCAACCGAACCGGCCGTCACGCCCACCCACCGAGTACTTGAGATCGGTGGGCATCTTGTCCGCTGTCGTCGACACCCACTGAACAAAGTCCTTGGCGCTGTCCGTCGGCTCACCCTCGCCGTAACACGCGGTGACGAGCACGACCGAACGCTCCTTCAGCAAGTCGCTCTGCGGGCAGCATACATGACACATGCTCGTTAGCAAATCGACTACAACATGGGTTGCCACGTTCGTCATTCCAGGATGCAGCGTCACGCACCGGCGTGTATTCGGCAAGGTCCACGACCTCGCACGGGACCGACCGCCTGCGCGCCTCGTCGCCCAGCGCCTCCGCGAACCCCTGCGCAGTACCCGTCTGGCTGCCGAAGAGGATCTTAAGCGTGGCCTGGGGTGATTCAAACTCAAACGTGAGAGATGGACCGAATATTACGCGAAACGGTTACTGTGTAGACTTACCGGTCCCGCGGCCACAGCCGCAGTTGAATTGTGTCGATGCCAGCGGGCAATGATAGCGAGGGACGGGGATTTTGAGGCAGACTGCTGTGTCCGCACCAGAGTTGCGGCGCGGCCGAGCAGCTTCTGTGCGCGCATCATTTTCTTCTCGTGAAGTTCAGCAGAGTTCTCAAGTTTGGAGTTTGTTCGCCGCCGGAAGTAGTCTCAAGTGATGAGGGAGCGGCCGGCGTCCAGGTCAGCCCAAAGGTGTGCGCACAGTCAACGTAACAACGCAGACACAAAATATATAAACACAAACGAGTGCGCGTTTTTTTTTCTCCTTTTTTCTCTCACCCGGCACGTCCCTGCGAGGTTTTGGCCTCTGCGTTGCTGCGGTGTCACACTCACAGCCACTTTTCACACAGTGTCCAGACACCAATCTCCAGTACTTAGTCATACCTTGCGATCACCCGGACATCGGTTTCTCGCACTGAAACTCCGACTGTGAGCGCACATACACACCCACCACAATTGGGCCCCAATGCGAGCGCCCGTTCCCGTATAAATACGGGCGCAAGACGCCGAAAGATTCGCTGGCATCAGACTCACTCTTTGTCACTGAACGACGACCCGAAAATGCTTAAGGTCAGTTCAATCAGTCAAGTTTACGGCTGTCCTGGCGGACCGTCATGCAACAACCGTGCGGAACGCGTGGGTGTGATAGAGCGCTGAAGAATGCGCATCTGCGCCCCTTTCGCAGAACGGACTTCAGGTTGCGCGGACGGCCGGGCGCGCTGCTCTGCGGCGGCCCATGTCTTCGATCGCGCCGGTCGTGCGCACGGCGACCCGTGCTGCGGCGCCGTCGGTGACGCCGATGGCGCGCGTTGTTCGCGCGGGATATGCGACCCAAGCGGCCGTGGCCGGTGAGTGGATCACACGCTATGCTTTTGCGTGGTCCGACTTTTTATTCACATGGCCCTTTCCTCCCTCTCCGTCGCAGACAAGAACTCTGCCATGTTCTGCTTCCAGTGCGAGCAGACGCGCAACGGCTCTGGCTGCACAACGATAGAGGGCGGCGTCTGCGGAAAGACGCCCGAGGTGGCCGCCATGCAGGACCTCCTCATGCACGTCTTGAAGGTGCGTGAATGTTGCCGCGTAATCGGCTTCGTAGCGCATTTCACGCCCGCGTCTCAGAGCCTGCTAACAGCGCCGGACTTGTGCTGCAGGGCGTGTCAATGTATTCGATCCGCACGCGCGAGCTCCGCGGCTCGACGCCGTCCGACAAGGACTTGGACGTCTTCATCATGCGCTCGACTTTCGCCACTCTCACGAACGTCAACTTTGACGGCGACAGGTTTAAGAGGTGGGTGCCCCCCCCCCCCCCCCCCAAAAAAAAATCACGTGATATTAGAGGCCTCCTTCCGCCAGTGACTGACACAATTCTTCCATTGTGTGCGCAGCTACATCACAGAGGCGCTCGCCTACCGCGACAAGGCGAAGGCGGAGTACGAGGCGGCGTGCAAGGCGAAGGGTGTCGCGCCCGAGTCCCTCGATGGCCCCGCGACGTTTGCTGTCAAGGATGTGAGCGTGGACGGCCTCATCCAAGCGGGCAAGCAGGTGCGTGTGCGCGAACGTTAGAGAGCGTTTTGCATTGCTGTTCGCGTCTTCCATTTACTTACCATGTCCGTTTCACAGGTGGGCATTCGCGACCGCAAGGATGCGCTCGGCGAGGTCGTCGTCGGCCTGCAGGAGCTTATTACGTATGGCCTCAAGGGCATGTCGGGTGAGCAGAGACTATCATTGTGTGTGTGTGTGTGTGTGTGTGTGTGTGTGTGTGTGTATGTGTGTGTATATGTGAGTGTGTGTGCCAAATGCAATGCTCACACACCAAGTTTCCTCTGTACAGCCTACGCGGAGCACGCCGATGTCCTCGGGCAGTACGACCCCAAGGTCGGCGCCTTCCTCAACGAGGCTCTGTCCTTCCTCACGTCGAAGGACGCCCTCGTCGTCGACAAGCTGCTCGCGATGGCCCTGCGCGTCGGCGAGAACAACCTCCGCGCGATGGAGCTCCTCGATGCGGGCGGCACCGGCACGTACGGACACCCCGTCCCGACGCAGGTGAACGTCCAGCCCGTCGCCGGCCACGCGATCCTCGTCAGCGGCCACGACCTCAAAGACCTGGAGGACATTCTCAAGCAGACGGAGGGCAAGGGCATCAACGTGTACACGCACGGCGAGCTCCTTCCCGCCCACTCGTACCCCAAGCTGAAGAAGTGAGTGAAGACTTCATGCACGTTGGTGCGAAAACCCTGTGGTCGATCCGCCATCTCTGACGCGCCGTGTTCTTGCCTGAAGGTACAAGCACCTCGTCGGCAACTACGGCAGCGCATGGCAGCTGCAAAAGATGGAGTTTTCGCAATTCAAGGCAAGCAGAGCCACTTCACACAACTGTCTGTGTGCACACACAAGACGCTAACGAAACTGTCCCCGCCGCCCAGGGCCCTATTGTGATGACGAGCAACTGCCTCGTCGAGCCCCGCGAGAGCTACAAGAACCGCATCTACACGCGCGGTGAGTGTGCGAGTGCGTGTGTTCTTACGATATCGCACACAAACACATGGCTGACGGTCACTCTGCGCCCACTCTCTTCAGGCCCCGTTGGCTGGCCGGGGGTGAAGCACATCAATGGCAACGACTACAGCGAGGTCGTGAAGCAGGCCCTCGAGATGCCCGGGTTCGCAGAGACGAAGAAGCCGCAGGAGATCACCGTTGGTTTTGGGCGCAACGCGGTCCTCTCCGTCGCGGACAAGGTGCGTGACCAACGACACGTGTGCGTCTGTGCGTCTGACTGTGTGTGTGTGTGTGTGTGTGTGTGTGTGTGTGTATGCGTGTGTGGTCCTTCTACACGCATGAGACAACAGCCTGCTTACCCACCGCTCGACTTGCAGGTTATTGATGCCGTGAAGAGCGGAGCGATCAAGCACTTCTTTGTTATTGGCGGTTGCGACGGCGCCGAAGGGGAGCGCTCGTACTATACGAAGCTGGCCAAGGGCCTTCCCAAGGACCACGTCGTCCTTACGCTTGGCTGCGGCAAGGTGGGCATTAAGCGACACGCACGTGACATGGTCGTGCTACACGCAACTTACACACACGCTCTTTCCACTTCCACGCGCAGTACCGCTTCAACAAGAACGACTTTGGCACCATTGGCGGCATCCCGCGCCTCCTCGACGTCGGGCAGTGCAACGACGCCTACTCGGCCATCCAGATTGCGGCTGCGCTCTCTAAAGCCTTCAACGTCGGCCTTAACGACCTTCCGTGAGTATCAATCCTTTACATGCCATGCGTGTGTTGCACAAGTGACATTGGCGCTAATGCGGATTCCATCTCGCTCGGGCTGCAGGATCTCGTTTGCCATCTCGTGGTTCGAGCAGAAGGCGGTTGCAGTGTTGCTGACCATGCTCCACCTCGGCATCAAGAACATCCGCCTCGGGCCTTCGCTTCCCGCGTTTGTCCCTCCGCCCGTCCTTGACGTGCTCGTGAAGGCGTACGGTATTGGCGCGATTGACGAGCCCGCGAAGGACTTCAAGGTGTTTGCGAACGCGTTGTGAAAAAGCCTCGGAAAAGTAAATATGAATGTGTAACAGATTCCGATCAGTAACGACGTAACACTCTGACGTAAAGTAACAGCGACCACGTGCTTCACCTTGCGTCATTGCGCAGTTTTTATGTCCTAATATGGTAATACTGAACCACCAAATGCCTTATATACATACTTTTGAAGGTCCCACGTGACAGCGTAACACATGTTCCACACACCCCAAAAGCCCTCCTTGCACAACCACTGAAAACGAAACGTAAGACCGTGTGAAGTACTCACGGCCATCCCCTGTCATTGAGGCTGTCTTTGGAAAATGCTTGCGGCGATTTCGTTCCGCCGGTCCGTCGCGGCGGTTGCGCACGCGCGCTCGCTGTCGTCGGCGCGCCTCCTCGTCAACGACCTCAAGTTCCTCAGGGATCTCGGTCTGGGCGAGGAGAATGACGGCGTGTTCGTCGACAAATGGGGCGGCAAGGGTCGCGTGTACGAGACTGTGAACCCGGCAACGAACCAGCCCATCGCCCGCGTCCGCGAAGTACGTGCGCAGACCCACTGTGCTGAGGCTCTTTAGTGTCGATGCTGACAATTGTCCACGCAGGGCACGCTGGCCGAGTACCACGACGCTGTGAAGGCGTCGAAGGAGGCGTGGAAGGACTGGGCTCTGGTGCGTGCGTCCGTTCGATCTGTTGAACTCTGGGCGATCTCGTCTCGTTCAAGTGTGCGATAGTCGAACCGCTGAGCTGGGTCTGCTTGTGTTGGAGCTGCGCAAGGTGTTGAAGGCTTGCTGTGCATGTGTGCAGGTGCCCGCTCCCGTGCGCGGCGAGATTGTGCGTCAGATTGGCGACGCTCTTCGCGCGAACAAGGACCCGCTCGGCCGCCTCGTCTCGCTCGAGATGGGCAAGATCCTTCCGGAGGGCTGGGGCGAAGTGCAGGAGTACATCGACATCTGCGACTATGCCGTGGGCCTCAGCCGCATGATGAGCGGAAAGGTCATCCCCTCCGAACGTGAGTAGTCCCATGTGGCGTTGGTGACATCTCGGCTGATCATGCGTGGGTGCTTGCAGTGCGTGTGTAAGTGCCATCGGAGATTGCGATGTTGCTTATTTGCAACCGTTCCTTCCACAGGCCCCGGCCACGCGCTCCTTGAGCAGTGGCACCCTCTGGGCGTCGTTGGCGTCATTTCGGCCTTCAACTTCCCCGTCGCCGTGTACGGCTGGAACAACGCCATCGCGATGGTCGGCGGCAACGTATGCTTGTGGTGCGTACACGGGGTCTCCGGAGGCTCTCTCGCTCCCTGACCGCAAGGCGACAACGTGTGGTTGCACGCACACGCACATGCGTACACCATACACACAGACGCACGAAGGCGCGCACGCACGCACACACACGCACATTCATGACGCCATCGCCAACCTACGCAACTATGCCTCTGTGCCCCGCAGGAAGCCGGCCCCGACAGTCGCTCTTTCGGCGATTGCTGTGACGCGCATCATCCAGGGCGTGCTCGAGCGCAACAAGCTTCCGGGCGCCATTGCATCGCTCGTCTGCGGCGGCGCTGACATCGGCAAGGCCATGGCGGAGGACAAGAACGTGAACCTCGTCTCTTTCACCGGCAGCACACAGGTAGGGCGTGTTCAATTTTGTCTCTGTTTGTGCGCGCGAGCGTTGTGTGTGTGATTGTTGTGTCCTGTGGGGACGACTGTGTCCGCCGTTTGTTCCCGAAATTTAAGTGCGTCCCTCTCACCACTCCAATTCCCGCTCAACGCGAAGGTGGGTCGCGAGGTCAATGTCGCCGTGCAGCGCCGCTTTGGCAAGTCCATTATGGAATTGGGCGGCAACAACGCACTCATCGGTGAGCGCCCTGTCTGTGCGAAATGCAAATATCATACATGGCGTACTTTTTGCTGTGTGCGTGCGCGTTTGATCCACGCCTCGCATGTCGATATGCGCGACGCTAACGGGGTGATATGCCAGTGATGGACGATGCCGATATCGAGCTTGCTGTTCGTTCGGTTCTCTTTGCGGCCGTTGGCACCGCGGGCCAGCGTTGCACGACGACGCGCCGTCTGGTGAGTGGTAGTAATGCCCCATAGTACCGTGTGCATGCGGTGGAATGCGCCGTACGCCATTCGGCTTCTTTGCTGTGTCTGTGACGCTTGTGCTGAAGTCGATGGACGACCGACTGTGATTCCAGCTGATCCGACATCTCTCTGACGTTTGTTTTGCGTCACACACACGCACACACACACATACGCACACACACACACACACACACACACACACACACACACACACACACACACACACACACACACACACACACAGATGCTCCACGAGAAGATCTACCAGCCCTTCATCGACCGCCTCAAGGCTGCGTACGGCCATGTCAAGATTGGCAATCCCCTCGAAGGTTTGCACTGCCACTCGCGCCTCGATTTACAGTTCACGGCGCTGCAATGCAAGCACTGTGTGTTTCATCTCTCCGTTGCCCTGTGCTTGCACCATGTTCATCTCTTCCGTCTCTGTGGCGCAGATGGTGTGCTGTGCGGCCCTCTCCACACGAAGCGCGCCGTCGAGGACTACAAGCGCTGCGTGAAGGAGGTGCAAGAGCAGGTGTGTTTGGAAGTGTTCCGTGGTTATTCCGGCTTGATGTTGTCGTGTGACAAGAATATTTCCATTTATCTCTCTTTGAACGCATCATACACACGCACACACACACACACACACAACACACACACACACACACACGCACACATACACACACACACACACACGAACTCTCTCACACACACACACAGCACGTATGTATGCGCGTACACGCACAACAAAGCGCATTTTTCACTTCTCGCGTTCTAACGTACACTCGATTTGCGAAACAGGGTGGCAGCATCCTTGTCGGTGGCAAGACAATCGACGGCCCCGGCAACTTTGTGCAGCCAACTATTGCGCTCGTCCGCCACGACATGCCCGTTGTCCAGCACGAGACGTTCGTCCCTGTGCTGCACGTCATGAAGTTCAAGGTACACACTCACCCACGGGCACCCGACTCACACCCGCGCACAAAAACACACACATACACCTATATTTTCGCGCACACACACACACACACACACACATGCGCGCGCGCACGCACGTTATTTCCAACATCTAACAGTTGGGACGAATGCACAGACCATTGACGAGGCGATCGAGTGGAACAACGAGGTGTCGCAGGGTCTCAGCAGCAGCCTCTTCACGAAGAACCACGCGAACATGTTCAAGTGGCTTGGGTGTGTCATCTATCCCCCCCCCCCCCCCCCCCCAAACCACACACACACACACACACACGAACACCACCAACCATTTTAGATTGCCTTCATCACTGCGCACTGATCCTTGCGCTGACCCTTGCGTGCGGAACTCCGCGCAGGCCCCGCGGCTCTGACTGCGGCATTGTGAACGTCAACATTCCCACGTCGGGTGCTGAGATTGGCGGTGCCTTCGGTGCGTTGCGTAACAATCCGTGTGACTACTCAGAGCGAAAGTGCCAGAAGACTGTTGTCAAGCCATAATGGCTTTCTAATTTTCTCTCGTTTGTGCAGGTGGTGAGAAGGAGACCGGCGGCGGCCGCGAGTCCGGCAGCGACTCTTGGAAGCAGTACATGCGCCGCGCGACGTGGTGAGTTGCGTACGAAAACCTACTCGTGATGTCAAATCCACACACAACGCCACTATCGAGAAGGTCTATACGACTGACTCTCCCTTTGCCTTGTTCGCGCCAACAGCACGATCAACTACAGCGACAAGCTGCCGCTTGCCCAGGGCATCAAGTTCGAGTAGAGTTTCTGCGGACTCAGAGGGCGAGATGGTGTCGTTGTGTGCGGTTGCGTTTGCGTGCGTTGCGTTGTGCCTCTGGGAGGGATAGACAGACAAGAGGTCGGGTGCCTCGTTGTGCGTGGTGTGCGTGTGTGCCTGCGTGTGGACACTGTTTGCACGTCGGCGAATGAAAGGTCAGGGTTTTCAACTTTACAGGCTCATGTCCGTTTGTCTTGAAATGGAAGCAGGAGAGTAGCTCCCGGCACTTTGGGTCCTCGTGCTGCCCCCTATACCGGCGCCTTGAGGTGCTTGACAACACGTGCGGGGTTGCCCACCGCGACCGTGTCGGAGGGTATCGAGCGCACGACCACGCTGCCTGCGCCGATGGTCACGCGATCGCCGATAGTGACGCCAGGGAGGATGACGGTGGAGCCGCCAATCCAGCACTGCACGCAATCGTGAAGTTAGCACTGGACCAGCAATAAACGCGTGCGTGCGCGTGCGTGCATGCACTTGCGTGTGCGCACGCCCGTTTGTGTACACATGCATGACCCGCTCACCGAATCGCCTATTGTCACCGGCCGCGAGAACTCGACCAGCCTGTCGCGCTCGGCGGCGTCCGTAGGGTGGGCTGCGGCGTAAATGTGCACCCCCGGCCCAAATTTGCAGTTGCGGCCGATTGTCACGGCGTTGCAATCGAGAATGACGGCGCCGAAGTTGAAGTACGTGTTGTCGCCGACGCTGATGAGCGTGCCTGTGGCGACATCGAAGGGAGACAAGCAAGACGGCGTCACATGCGCGACAAAGTGGTGGGTGAAACGGTGCGGATGAATGGGCCATAAGAAGGACAAGAGTGGCGCGCGAGTACGAGCAGGTTGGATGCCGCCACAGCACAGCATGTTCACAACACACCGTAGTCGCAGCTGAAGGGGGGTTCGACGTAGACGTTCTTTCCGCAACGGCCGAACAGGCGTGCGATGATGCTCTGCCGCGTCGCCTCCTCCAGACACGAGTTGAACGCGTGCACGAAGAAGCGCGCGCGACGCCGCTCGGCGACCAGCGCAGGCTCCCATGCCATGTACGGCTCTCCCTGAAACAAAATGTTAACGATTACGAGCTTAGAGAGTGGCGGACAGCGCAACAAGGGGGAATGTTCACGACGAGCACGAGGACAAGTCCTTCACAGTACGCCTTCCAACGCGATGGGTTATGACACCCACAACCCACCACACACACACACACACACACACACACACACACACACACACACACACACACACACACACACACACACACACGCACGCACAAGTCGTTCAATCCGCGCTCACCGCAATCATCTTGGCACGCTCTGTGGACACTGTTTGCAACGCACGCAGCCCATCCTCCGTCGAGTGCAAGTAGGGGCTCACGTCAGGGGCGCGCTGCCAATCGGACGAGCTCGCTGCTATGGATAATCAAACTTCGTTGGTATTTGGGTCATGACAGTTACGGAAGGCGACACACACTGTGCACACACGCGACTGCACGCATGCACACACACATTGCACGCATGCACACAAGCACTGCACGCACGCACACACACATGCACACACGCACACACACAACAATCTTGACACTCACACTTCTCTCCATCATCGACCGGTGGCACAACATAACTTGCGCCAACGTCCAGCCGAAACGTGAGCTTCTCTGATCTTTCAGGAGAGATAATCTGTGTCGAGAAGCCATACGCATCAACAGCCGACAGACTGACTAGCGACCAAACTGACAGTGACGCGCTCACAATACATAAACAGAAGCACAACACTTCGCAGAACAAGCACCCACGGCGCCATCGCTTCGTGTCAGGACGTCCGTACGGCACCCCGGATAGTTCGTTCGGAGGAAGTCCTCGCCGATCACATGGCACTCCCACGAGAGAGTGACGCCCGTGCGCCCGTTGGTGATCTTCACTGACATCATGCGTCATGTACAGCACAGCTTGTCGGAGTTAGCGACGCATGCACGTGTAGCTCATGTGTGCGCAGTGCATGTGAGCGTAAAAGAAGTGGAGAGTGCGATGTCTAACCGCAGCCACACCTCGGCATAGCCACGTCAGCTGGCTGTCTTGATGGATGGTTACCCATCTGGACACCAGCGGTTACCAGGGACTGACTCGGCCGCCGTGCCCGGCCGGCGCGCGCTACCATTGACATATAAAATGTGTCCGTGTTGCACGCCCCCGATCGGATCGTATGGGTGGGCTCTTGCTTGTCTTCGTCACTAATCCCTGAGGACAACGGCCGGCCGTCCCGAACGATTTCGGTGAAACTGGCCGAACTGCCCCCGGCACACAGACTGCCCGCCGAAGGCCAGGATCTGATCCGAATAGCAACTGAGCACCCCTCTAATTCAAGACAACCTCGCCAAAGCAACAAAAAGGCACAAAGAGTCAACATCAATGTGCTTTAATGTCCAAATCGGGATTACACCGGCGACGTCGAGGCGTGTGCTCGGCCGCCGGGCTCAGTATTCGCCGATCACTGCCGCAGGTCACTGAGACTGCTTCGCAGCGTGGTCCTTGGCAAGCTGGACGACGGCGCCCAGAATGTCGTTGATGCTGATGGCGGAATTGTCCACCTTGAGTGCATCGACGCGGTTGAAGATCTCGTAGGCCGTGCTCGTGTCGTTGAGGTAGACGGAACCCTGTTTGCATGCACACCATGAGCCATCGCACAAGGCAAACGCACGGTAAAATCGCACAAGGAAAAGGCACGGTAAAATCGCACAAGGCAAACGCACGGTAAAAGAATGTAGAAGTACGCAAACGAGCGACCGACGGACGTACTTACTGTACAGATATACAGACAAACAGTATGCAAAAACACGACTGCAACTGACGGGCAACTGAATCGCCGCACACGTCACTGGCGGTTGGGCATGCAGTGTTCAGCTGACCCACCAGCTGGTCGGCGCCGAGGTAGTGCCCCTCCGGCGACAGCAGCTGCACGCGGAAGCAGTCCTGACCGGCACCTGCGAGGATCTCGTCGGTCATCTCGCTGTCCTCGCCGTCGCGAATGTCCGAAATCTCGTTCCACAAAAACGGCGTTGGGCCGTGGCCGACAGAGTCCCCCACGCGTCCGACGTACGTGCCCTCGTGCGTCTTGATCGTGATGCGATTCGAACCCGCGCGCTCGAGATGGAAAGTCTCGGCAGGCCCGCATCGCTCCGACAAGCCCAGTGCGCCGCCGGGACGCGCAGAGAGAAACAGGTTGTAGTAGTTGGTGTACGCAACGTATGAACCGGGCGGCCGCTTCTGGAGCACTTCGGCACGCGCACGAGCCTGCTCCTCGGCAGCCTGCACGCGTTGCAATGCGAGTGTTCAGTTGCCTCTCTTTCAGCACATGCCCGGACCGAAAGACTAGTGGCTCGCCGCACATCTGCTCACACTACACTGGCGACATTGTAACAGCCGACGCCATGTGACTGGTCGCGAAGTGTCAGAACTGAAGAGCCCATACCTTTTGAGCGGGGTCGACGGCAGCCGGCGCTGGCGCAGCGGGCTGCTGAGACACTGCCGCCGGGGCGGGCTGCGATGCCTTCGCAGCAGCGGCTGCGGACTTGCGACCGAACCGCTTCTTTGCGATCTCGCCGTCCTCTCCGCTCAGGCCCTCAAACACAAACGCGACAGAGTCCAGAAGACCGCCCGCGGTGCCGGCAATGCCAATAAGGCACGCACCTGCGGCCGACAAACACGGTGGCGAATGAGAGCACTGAACTGAATTCCCTGCTGCATTGTTCGCCGGCTAAACACTAATGCCAGTGCTGCCAGTGGGCACTGCAGGCCGCAACTGCTGATCAGAGGCCGTCTGATAGAAACGCACACGGCATGCAGCAAAATGCAAACACAAAGGAGCGGCAATAAGCGCCGGGAACAGCGTAGCACTTTCACTTACCCGTGACGGTAGTGAGCGTGCCGTCGGTCTTGCCAAACTGCGGTGACTCGACGCCGTTCCGCGTGAAAAACTTGAGGCCCTTGATGACGCTGAACGTGAAGTGAATGTCGACGCGCACAATGGCATCCCCAGCGGGAACTTCGAACGTCATCTCCTCGCCACCATTCCCTGTCAACGGCACACAGACAGCCGTGTCAGTATCACACGCCGCCGGGCTAAGAACCGAAGCTGACAGTACAATGAGGAGAGAAAGACTCGCATCGTAAGCGCGTGACTGAATGAGCACAAACATTCGATTAAGTAAGAGCGACGAACGACTCCTGACCACGCGCGCACACAGCCGGCAGAAGCCCGACCGAGCCACTTACCGCCGTGATGTGCGCCCTCGGCCGTCGCACCCACGAGTTTCGGATGCCGTCAATGGCATCGCCACAGCGAACCACGACGCGCACAATAGCACCGAGTGCGCCGTCGTAGAATGGGTCACCTCCGGCACCACCCCGCACCTGCAGTGCAGTCGCTATGTCAGTGTGTCTGTTGAGGTCGTCGCCGAAGGGAGCGCGACTGTTCAAGTTACAACAACTACCGTCAGTCTGTGATGGTCAGGCCACGCGCGCCGGCGGAAGGCGGCCGAGCCCGCCATCCACTGACCTCGGAAAGGCCTTCCGAGTCAACGACCACGTCCCAATAGTCCGGCTTCTTTGGCGCCGTGGACGCACTGCTGCCGTACGACGGCGCCGGTGTCGATTGAAGGCAGCCCATCTCCTCAGTGAGTCGTCAGTTACCGTCGGTGGACCGAATCGGCAGTCTGAATCAGGGAGTGACTGCGCCGACGCACTTATATTCTATGGCTATTTGCGCGAAAGGTTGGGCCACTGACAGAGCGGACGAGGTCAGTCACTGGCACGTCAAAACTGAATCGGCTCAATTCATTGCCGCATTCAGTTTGCCGGTTGTCCGAAGAAGGCACAAACCGCAACTGGTACACGGCTGCTGGTGGTGGGGTGAGAAGCGGTCACCCGCAACCCAAGTCAGGGCACAGTATTTGGCGAGATCTCGGAACGCTTTCTTATTGGCTCAACGAAACACGGCTTGTTTCGCGTTTTCCCACACCAAAACACGGCTGCGCATGCAGTCCGGCGGCGGTCCCGTTCACGGCTCAGCTCAGCTCAGCTCAGGGCACTGCGCGTGGAATCAGACGGCGTTCGACGTGGCCTGTGATTCAGGAGCATTGAACTGCAACGCCTTCTCACAGTACTTATCTGCAGTGAGAGTGCCCCGCCGCGCCTGCAGTGACCCGGACCGACTGACACTGCCGATCCGCCGACCAAATTCAAGCGAGCTGCCTGATGATACGTTCACCAAGCACCACTTCGGGCGCTGCAAGACTGAACTCTGAAAGCACTCGTCCCGCAGCCGGATCTCTGTGAAAATGATCAAGGCGAAGAAGGTCAGTGCAGGCTGATGCACCTGTGGTCCCGAGCCGTCACTCAGAGTTAGTCAGCAGTCCGAGCCGTGACCAGGCCGGCGCCGGGCCGCCGGGCTGCCGACCCGCTATGCTCTGAACCCTGCCCGTCTGTTGTCTGTCCCATGTGGGCGGCAGTGTCGGCCCGTTTCATTTGCCGCCGGCCGGTGGCATGGCCGCTCCGGCAGCCGGGACTGCCGTGTCGCACGCACTGCAGGCGCCGCTCTGAACTAATTTGCGTCCCCACATTTCCTTGCAGTTTGACATCAACGGTGCGTCATGAAGCGCTGTCAACAGTTGGCTGCCTTGTGTGCGACTGGCCGTCCTTCAGTCGTAGCGGCGGCTTTTGCAGTCGCTGTTCGCTATTCACACACTTGTTGGGCGCACTCGGCGGTGGTGCCGTTCTGCCGTGACTGGCGTCAGTTTCGTCCCGCCAGCGTGTCAGACTGCTCGCCGACTTGTGCTTTGGCGCGCGCGATCTTCGTTGATTGTACTGACCTTTTGAGCGCGCTTATCCCTCACTGCACGTGATCTGCAGACTCGAACATTGCCCTTCTTGGCTCTGACCTGTAAGTTGATACATGTTGTAACAGCACACGCCAGCGGCAATGTCGTCTCGTACTAACTCACTGGCAGCCGATACTGTACGCGCTCTGTCACCAGCGTGCCGCTTTATTAATACGGGCGATCGGCCATGCCACGCAGGGAGAAGAAGGTCAAGCTCGAGGCTGCCAATTCGGAGCCCGCGTGGAAGAACGCCGGCAAGAAGGTCGGCCTTGAGATCTGGCGCATCGAGAAGTTCAACGTCGTCTCGTGGCCCAAGGAGGAGTACGGCAAGTTTTTTAGCGGTACGTGAAAACCAACAGTAAACATGGCAGTTGCCCGGCCCACACTGGCACTGCACGCCGAGTGCTGTTGACGTTTTACGCGGCTGACCGTGGAATTTGAATTTTTTTTCCGACAGGCGACTCGTACATTGTCCTGCGGGTGAGTACTTTATCGTTCACAAAGACATGGACTGCCAGCCGGCGTTAGTGCTTCTCCGGCGTTTTTCCGTGGACAGTATGCGGACGACCCACATTTGTTACCGGCGGCCCGTATGGTCGATCGTTCAATTAGATCCCGGCTGTATGTGAGGGCCGTTTGAGCGACCTCACCTGACGTGCGGCATGATAACTCGGCTTGCTTGTGGAAATTGCGCCGCAGACGTTCAAGAAGGACCCCAAGAGCGACAAGCTCAGCTGGGACGTCCACTTTTGGATTGGCGATGAGTCGACGCAGGACGAGTACGGAACGGCCGCCTACAAGACGGTCGAGTTGGACGACCACCTCGGCGGCGAGCCCGTCCAGCACCGCGAGGTGCGCTTAGACTGCATAGCTGGCTGCTGTCCTGTCACGTCGCTCATTTGCACACACACTTTGTTTGTCGAAAGTTTGCAACGCGCACAAACTGACTAACGAACGCCTCCGTCGAATGGCCACACAGATCCAGGGCCACGAGTCGGAGCTGTTCCTCTCGTACTTCCCCAAGCTCCAGATTCTGAAGGGCGGCATAGAGTCTGGCTTCAAGAAGGTCAAGCCCGAGGAGTACCGCCCCCGCCTCCTCCAGCTGAAGGGAAAGAAGACGTGGGTGTTCTTGTTATGGTAGCCGGACGGTGTCGCGTCTCCGTCCAGTCGTTGCTTGCGGCGCAATTCGCACCGTCCCGGCCGATTGACAGAAATGTGCTCTCCGCTGCGGCAGAATTCTCGTCCGCGAGGTCGCCCTCGAGCGCGCCTCGCTCAACAGCGGCGACGTCTTCATCCTTGATGCCGGCATGAAAATATACCAGTGGAACGGCGGCAAGTCGAGCGGCAAGGAGCGGCAGAAGGGGGCCGAGCTCTGCCGCGCTATCGATGACGAGCGCAAGGGCCTCCCGACTGTCCATGTCATGGGTGCGCAAAGCCTGTTCAACATTCTCTTCTGCCGTTCAGTTCGTCCGTGCATGGCTAATCGTGTCGATGGGCTGTCGAATCGCTGCACTGGCAGTTCCGGCCGATAATAGCAGTCACGCACTCTCTGTTACTGCCACCGTGGCGGACGGCTACTGTGACGTGCAGCTCTGCACTGTTTTGGAATTCTCCGGCCGCGCGACGGTCGACACCGACCGATCTGATTTATTTAGCTACTTCAGTACTGTATAGCCGACTGAACTGAAGTAGACTGCGCGGCCGGTATTGCTCACACTGACCACTGTGTTGGCGGCTGCAGAGGAGGGCGACAACGACAAGGATTTCGAGGCCTTCTGGAAGACCATTGGTGGCGAAGGACCCGTGAAGTCCGCCGAAGAGGGTACGTTCAGATATCGGCTGAAAGTGACAAGCCAGGGGGGGGGGGGGGGGGGCAACTATTACAGTATATTTATTGTGGCTATACCAACTGAATGCAACTTGCGTACAGGCGTTTACCTACAGTCCGAGTAATTGACTGTCAGTACATGAATTTCGCGGCTGAAGAAGAGTGTTCTCGCATATGTCGCAGGTGGTGCGGACGACCAGCCCGCGACGTCCGCAAAGCGCCTATTCCGGCTCAGTGATGCCTCTGGGACGCTCGAATTTTCCGAGATCAAGCCTTTCACGCGCAAGTCGCTCGACACCAACGACGTGTTCGTCTACGACGCCGGCTTCGAGGTGTTCGTCTGGTAAGGAGTGACATGTTCTGTTCTGTTAATGTCTGTCACTGTCGGAGCCGAGTGCTGCCGTTACTTTGCGGTGTTCAACGTACTTTGGAATGATGCAAACGAGATCTCGGGCAGTCATTAATCGCTCGTGCGTGCCGCAGGATTGGAAAAGGCGCATCGAAGCAGGAGAGCCAGAAGGGCCTTGGCTACGCGTCGGTGAGTGATTACTGTATGCGACAGATCCCAGTGACCCAGGACGGTACGGCTGTTGCCGGCCAGTCCGTGGTCTGACATTCAACCGTCTGTCGTCACTCGTTTCTGTAAAAGTGCCGGAATGTGCCTGTGGCAAGCGTCTACTTTGCTGTATGACCTAGTAACGTTGGCCGCGTCGCAGGACTACCTCTTCAAGAACAACCGCCCCAAGTTCCTCCCCATTTCCTGCATCAGAGAGGGCGGGGAGAATGAGGTCTTCGAGTCGTCCTTTTGACCGACTGTCAGCCGAGTGTGCTTCGAGCTTCTCGCCGGCGTGCTTTCTGTGTGCGGCAGCCGGCTCAAGACCGTTGCTAAACCGACAACCGGCAGTCAGTCTGGGCCTGGGGACTCGGCCTGCAGTCGGCCGCTCTAACTGTTCCTATGATGTGCGCAATACAATGTAAAAATGTGGGCGTTCATTTGTTGTCTACGCAGTGCAGCAATCAGATGAGTCCGTGATATTCCGCTGTGACTGTCGGCGTCCCGGATGTACTGGCCCGACCGGCCAGCTGGCGGTTCAGTACACTGGCGGACACTTTCTGGTGTTACCTAAGAGGTGAGTCTGGACATCACGTGGCGGCAATTTGAGAACAAGCGGCGAGTTCAAGCACATTTTGGTGGCTGGAATATATTGATGACTCTCACTTAGAATGGTTGAGCGCAGATTAGACGAGCACTACGAAGTCCTTGGACTGGACATGTCCGCGTCGCACGAGGCTGTCAAGAGGCAGTACCAGCGATTGCTGCTGCAGGTATGTGTGTGTGTGTGTGTGTGTGTGGTGTGTGTGGTGTGTGTGTGTGTGTGGTGTGTGTGTGTGTGTGCATGTATTGTATGTGTGTGTGTGCATGTATTGTATGTGTGTGTGTGCATGTGCGTTTGCGTGTGCGTGTGCATGTGCGTGTGCATGTGCATGTGCGTGCATGTGCGTGATGTGGGTTTGCGTGTGCGTGTGAGGGTGCGAGTGTGCGTATGTGAAGGTCTATGTGTGTCTGTGTGTGCGTGCATGTGCGCGCGGTTTGTGTGCGTTATGCGTGTGCGCGCGTGCGTAATGTGCATTGCGAGTGTATGCTACTTTTTACACGACTGTAATAGTTGCGAGTGTACTGTGCTACATCAGCAAGTGACGCCGCGACTCAATATCTCGCAGCACCACCCCGACAAGGCCGGCGCAGGCGCTGCTGACGCCGCCGAGAGCGACTGTGCGAGCGATCAATCCCGCGAGCACTTCCACAGACTTCAAGCGGCGTGGGCGGTGCTCAAGGACCCGGCGACGCGCGCGGCGTACGACGCTCAGCTGAAGAGTGGGTCATTCTCTGCTATTTTGTTTTAACCGAATGACTTCTTCGTCTTGCTGCTCCTCGTGTCTCCTCCTGTTCCTCGTGTCCTCGTGTCCTGCACGATGAGTGACAAATGCGCACTCACGGCCAATGAGCCCTTGTGCTCATACCTTTCTCTCCTCGCCGACAGACGCCCGGCTCGAGCAGCGGGCGCCCGTGCACGCGACTATCACAGTCGATGAGATGGACCATGACGAAGGTGCGCATGGAAACAAGCGCCATCGATGCACGCCATTCGTCTGTTGCAACGTCCCGGGTAGTGTGTACGTACACTTACGTGTGCCTCTAATCAACCCCCGCCGCGCACACAGACGCCCACAGTTACTCGATGGAGTGCCGATGTGGCGGCGCATTTATCGTCACTGAAGCGGACCTCGCCGAGGGCTATTCGGACGTGTGCTGTTCCGACTGCTCGCTGAGCATCCGTGTTCGATAGGCACTACCGTCGTGCGTCCCTACGCTTTCTCTGCCCACACACGCCCTCACACCGAGCTCTCGGAAATTCCATCTTCATGCATTGCACAAACGCGGGCGGCAAACGCAGCGAACGCGCAAAACGGCAAGCAAGAGCGCGGCGTGTGAGAAGGAACGAGCGATGCGGCGTGCGAAGGAACCTCTCCTTCGTTGCGCCTCGGAGGCGGCGCCCCCCCC
>CALSCQ010002820.1:0-14301 GCA_943704525.1 Pigoraptor vietnamica | reverse complement strand
GACTCGTACTGTGTTTGGAACGTCTGTTGGTCCAGGTTGGCGAAGGTGACCTTGATCGCGTTCTTCTTCGCCGATGCGGAGAGAGCCGTCGTCGACCGAGGCTGCGAGCTGCCCGTCGGCGTCGCACTCTTACTCGGAGCGGAAGTTGCGACGGGGGATGACGCCTCGCTCGAGCGGATTGGTTCCGTGGTCGCGTGAACCTCGCTCGGCGCTGGGGATGCCTTTGACGACGCATGCTGCTCGCTCGGCGGCAACGGAGTGCTCGTCGGCGGGACGGGCGGGACCTCCGACGACGACACCTCGGGCGCTTCGCTGGATGGCTCGGGCTCGACGCCAGACGACGGGGACGGGACGGGCGAGCTGTGCCGCACAGGCTCGCTGCTGGAGTGCAAGGGCGCGTGGGACGACGAATGGCGGGCACTCGAGTGGGGTACGCTCGAGGGGTGCGGGGACGGCTTGTGACTGGAGTGCGGGTGCGGGGTGATGGTGGGGTGGACCGAGGTCGTCATCGTCAGCGTGTGCGTCGGCTCCGGGGTCGGCGTGAGCGACTCGGAGACGTAGCTCGTGTAGATGGGCGTGATGGTCCGCGTCGCAGTAATGGTGTTGGTGGCTGTGGGAGTATTCGTCGCCGTCTGCGTGGACGTGAAGGGCGAGTACTGGCACAGGTCACCAAAGTAGGGGTCCGGACACTCGCAGAAGAAGCCCTTGTCCTCCCCGACGCACGTGCCGCCGTTCTTGCACGGGTTCGGGCGGCACGATCCAAACGCCCCCAAGGTGAGGCGCCGGATGGTGTCGTCATCGTACGTCGAGTCGTCGACGAACTCGCTCGCAGGAAAGTCCAGCCCGAAAATGTCCCACTCGCTCTCGCGGTTTTTCGAAGACTTGATCGACTTGCGGATCTCGTTCGAGAAGAGGTTCCGCTGTAGCTCGGCCGCCTGTTCGGACGTGAGCTCGTCCTCCACCTCCGTTGTGGCGCGCCTCTTGCGCGCGACGACGCGGTCGCGGACGACGCGTTGCGACGGCGCTCCGACCATCGGCTCGGCCCAGTCCTCCGCATCCTCCTCGCGAATGGCGTTCAAGAGCACTGCGAAATCGTCGGGATTGAGACCCAGCGAGCGGAGCAGCTCGACGGCGCCCAACTTGACGACCTCGGGGTCCTTCGGGACGAGGTCGACCGCGGCCTCACCGCCGAGGGGCGCTTGCGGAAGCATGCCCTTGGTGACGATGGCGATGCTGTCGGCGGCGTCCGAGCACGCTTTCTCGACGAGCGCTCGGCAGAAAGTGACCGCCAGGCGCACCTCCTCCGGTTCGAGGAGGTCGAAGGCGCGGAACTCCACCGTCGTTTTCTGGCCGGTGAAGCCCTGGTTGAGCGGGATGAGATTGGCCACGTTGAGGCTGTGATACTTCCACACGCGCCGGAGCGTATTGAAGCGATCGGCGGACGCGCCGCTGTCTGCGTCGTCGATGGAGACGCCGACAAAGTCGAATTCGGCGTCCGCAAAGTTCTCGAAGATGGCCTTGATCGCGCCCACGGTGACGGGCGTGGTGCCGTGCAACGCTCCGGCGCGCGCCACTTGCTCGATGAGCCCCTGGTGTACGTCGCTGAGAGCGCGGGAGAACGGGTTCATCGACCCGCCAAAGTGCCGCGTGTGGAAGAGGCGGCGGATGATCGGATCGAGCTGCTCGTGGAGCACGAGAAGGTTGGCGAGTCCCAGCGCCGGCGATTCTGGGACGGCGCCAGGGCCCTGGACGAGGCACGACGCGTTGACGTGGACGTGCATGGCGGACTTCTCGCCCTTGGTGAGCAGGCCCGAGGACCAGAGCGCCTGCGCGACCTGTTCGGCCTCGTTGGGGTCTGTGAGAGGGGGGAAGACGACCTCGTAGCCGTCGTACACGCCAGTGAGCGTGACGTACTCGGACGTCACTTTCCACGTGCGACCCTTGGGATCCACCCAGGTGGATGTGCGAACCTGCGCAGTGACGGATGTACTGGCGTTAGACGGGGCATGGTTTGTGCTTTGTGCGGCGTGTGTGTGTGTCGTCAATGTGTGTGTAAGCCTGTGTGCGTGTGTGGATGGGAAGGGGAAAACCGGAATGTTACTCAAACGCAACACACCTTTCGAGGCTCGTACTTTTCCGGGTGCAGCGGGTGCGGCACCGGGATGACTTCGTGGTTAATGGCGGGCATGTAGTCGCCGAAGACCTCGCTCGCGATCAGGCCAAGCACAGCCTCGTAATTCTCGGCGGGTATGTTGTTGATGTGCCCCACGCGCATTGTCTCGCCGAGCCCCGCGAACTCCATTTCCACACCGAACGAGCGCTCTTCTGTGGCGCCTGTCGGAAGCAGCGAAGGACAAGGTGAGTATGTTACGAGGTATTAAGTTCATAGTGAAACGAGGACTTCTACTTCGAAGAAGATACAGGCGAACTCCGGTCCCACTCGCTGCCTCAACCTGCCTCCCAAACCGTATGTTGTGCGTGAGCAATTTGCGATGAATCTACACTCGAAATTGTCGTGCCAGTGAAGTAACCCAATCCCCGCCCAACCGGCCGATAGTAACTAAGTTAGAGCAGCTCCTCCATCATTCCACGGAGTGCCGGCACTACTGACGAATTAGCCGGCGGCGCTCGTGCGTGTCGGCCCACCTTTAACAGCCGGGTCGACATTATCGGCGCGTGTGCCGTATGCAACGGCGAGCAGTGCAAGAATCCACACGACCCGCCGGCGCAATCGACCCCTGCCGACGCAGCCGCCGCCGGCAGACGCGACGGCCACCCCCATTTCTCGCAGATGGCCGCGCGTGTCTATCGCATTAGGCCCCGAAGGCCCGGGACCAAAGGGCTGTTCAGATAGAACGGCACTCGTAGCAATGTCCGACAACTCAATGCTAGGGACGCTAGGGAGTGCATGCAGACCGGGCTATTGAAAACCGCCGGCTATAAAAAAGAGATGCGCCCAGCAAAAGAGCCCGGGCTTGAATCCCTCGACAATACACAGTCAAACACTTGACCAATCGGTCGCCATGCCTCCCATCCACGCGGACAACAGGCCGGATGGGACAGCCGCACGAAGAGAGACACGAACAATGGACGGCGAGAGACGAGAAACAGCGGCCTTGCTAGGCCGGGGGAATGTGCGCAGTGATTCGGCGCCGCAAGGGGAAGGTTTGGGCCGGTTGTGAGGCAACAGTTGCCGTGACGAGTGCCCGTGAGCATGCGTGTTTCTGGGGCTAGTCGGCCGTTCCCACGCAAGGGGCAGCACGCGGATCCCGGAGACAATACGGGCGGTCTGTGCTTTGGCGTAGACTGACAGGCTGGGTGACAGGGGCTCGTCATGAAAGTATTCGATGGATTCGTCGCAGTTTTTATTACGCAAGTGCGAGTAATAGTTAATTCATAGTGAAGGGATTTATTTTGGCGACGGGAGGGCAGATACACCAATCGCAGAGCATACGGGTTTTATGTCAAAATACGCCAATTTTTTCCCGTCAAAGTTATTATTTTTTGATTTGGGATCCGATTCGAAGTGGGCGCTCACTATGGAAAATGTATTGGGGAACGCCGCTTTGCAGATCGGGTGTCAAAATCGTGACAAAGAAAAAAAAAATTTTTTTTTTTTCGCCGATTATTTTGAAGTCATAGAGTCGCCTAGCAACGCCATTTTGGGAATGCGTCACAAAAATTTACAACCGCCTGGACAATGACATCACCATGGCGACATTTCCCGCGAAAATTGAAATGGCGCGAAATGCAATATGCGTCACGAAGGCGTAATGACCGGACACAATGTGCTGCCCAGTTGCGGGCCACACACACACGCAAAAAAACACTGAGAAAGAAGAACTAGTGCAAGTTAAAAGAAGTAGTTCAAGTTCACACGGTTTGCCTCCCACTGTTGTTCAAACCGCACGGAAAATGCTGTCGACGTGCTGTTGGTCTGTGACGACGTGGGTGGCGTCGGCGGTTGGGCTGCTGGCCCTCGTAACAAAGGCGTGGGGCATCTTCTCCCGCCGCCAGTTTGAGCCCAAGAACAAGCACGTGTTTGTCACCGGCGGAAGCACTGGCCTGGGCCTTGCGGTGGCTATTCACTTTGCGCGATTGGGCGGTGGGTGCATGTGAGCGATTGCGGCGCACGTTGCGTGGGAGCTCATTCTCTTGCTGTTTTCGCGCAGCCAATGTCACGGTTGCGTCGCGCAGTGAGCACAACCTGCAGAATGCCAAGAACCTCCTGGAGAAGTCGCGCGTGACAGCTGACCAGAAGTTCCTCGCCATCCGCTGCGACGTGGTGGACTATGCGCAGGTGGGTGACTCGGATTTCGTTGATGCGATTGTGAGCGAATGCCGTACTGATTGCCGGCTTGATGTGGGCAGACGACGAAGGCGATTGCGGACTCCGTGGCTGCGAATGGGCGCGCCGTGGACTACTTGGTGTGCTCTGCGGGCCTTGCCTTCCCCGGGTACTTTCTCGAGCAGGACATTGCGACTTTCCGCGCGCAGATGGACCTCAACTACTTTGGCTGTGTCAACGCGGCCAAGGTGGGCGATCTTCACGCTTGTAGGAGAAGCATTATTCTTGTTGTTATAACGAGTTTTTTTTCTTTGGAGAATGGCTCTGTTTGCTTTGGATGGGCGCGCGCCTCTCCATTAGAACCGCGTTGTTACAGCGGGGAGAATGGCTCTCTGACTGGTTTTGTACGCACTGAGCAGGCGGCTGCGCCCGGGATGATCGCGCGCGGAAGCGGCCACATTTGCCTTGTGAGCTCTGGCATTGTGTGCTTTCCCATGATTGGTTACACGCAGTATTGCCCGACGAAGTACGCCCTCCGTGGGTTCGCGGACTGCCTCAGGTGAGTGTCGTTGCTTCAACGTTGTGTGTGTGTGCGTATGCCGTGTGTGTGTGTGTGTGTGTGTGTGTGTGTATGCGTGTGTGTGTGTGTGTACGTGTGCGTGTGCCGTGTGTGTGTGTGTGTGCGTGTACGTGTGCGTGTGCCGTGTGTGTGTGTGTGCGTGCGTGTGTGTGTGTGTGTGTGTGTGTGTGGTGTGTGTGCGTGCGTGCGACGGGCGACTGAGGGATCGTGCGTTTAATTTCAATGTCCGCATTGTCACAACAATTCGCGCTGCATTCTACCTTCCACTCGTTTTTGCAATCCCTTTCGGAGCGCGCGCGTGCGTGTGTGTGTGCATTCGCTGACGCCGGCTTGTCCAATACTCAGGAGCGAACTCTGTCCGCACAACGTCGACGTGAGCATTTTCTTCCCAGCCAACATCGACTCGCCCGGGTACGAGCAGGAGAACCGCGCCAAGCCCGCCGAAACGCGCGAACTCGAGGGCGCGTCCACGCCCGTGAGGTGGGCAACAGCGCCTCAGACAGGTCTATATGTTGGCGTGCATGGTGTTGGCTGTGGAATCCGTTGAAACTGCTCTAGGTCCACCCCTTAGAGCTAGAGCTCGTGACTGCAACTTGTGTTGTCGCGTGTTTATGTGTCCCCGTTTATACACGACTGAGAGATCGCGTCATTTGCAGCCCGACTTCTGCGGCTGCTTGCCTTGTCGCCAACATTCAGAGCGGTGGGTCACTTGATTGAGAATGGCACACAGACACACACACGCACGCACGCACGCACACACACACACACACACACACACACACACATGCAACTCTTATGGCACGTACACGTATACTCATGCAGTTTTGTGGACGCATGACGACGGGCGCTCATTCTTACGAGGCCATGGTCGCGATGTGCAGGATCGTACGCGTTCTCGAACGACTTTCTCACAAGGGTCGGCCTCATCGGCTGCGGCTCGCTCGCTCCCCGTGACAACATAATCGTCGATGCGCTCGTGGCGCCGCTCGTCGTGCTCCTCCTCGGCGTCGTGCGCGTCTTCTTTGACGCCACTGTGTCCAAATTTGCAAAGGAGAAGAAGGCGGCGGCCGCCAAGAAGAGCAACTAATGTCGGGGCTTGGACAAAGAAGGTGTCTGGAGGCTGGAAGGTGCCAAACGAGGCTGTTGCAGCTGTCTTTGGTATCGTCGCCGCTGGCTGGCCGAGTGGCGAATACATGATGGCAATTTATGATGACGAGCACGAAACGCCACACGCACGCGCACACGCACAGCGCCCAGAGGGGAAGACGGCGGGGAGTGCCAGCACATCACCGCACCGGAACGACCTTCTGTGGCAGAAAAAAAACAAGCCAGGCCAGAATCAAACGCTCAACAGTTTTCGAGAGGGACCTGCGGGGGCGTCTGCAGCCTTCTCTCGCACGGGCTCGGGGGTTGCCCGTGCACGCAACGCCCACGCCCGCTTGCGACCAATGCGACCGGTCAAGCACAGGCAAAAGACGACGGCGACGACGCCGACGATGGCGACATTCATGTAGAATTGCATCGTGCGCTGCTCGGAGCGCCATTCCTCGAGCTCGTCCAGGTGAAGGAATCGATTGCGGTGCGCCCGGGGGAGCTCAAAGGACGACGGGTTCGGAAAGAGAGCCTCGTAAAAGTGGCGGATCGCAGCGACGACCTGTGGTGACAAAGAATCACGCAATCGACGGGGAATTAACACCAGAGCTTCCCCCTCTGCGCATGACCCCGGTCTGCCAACAAAGCAGGCAGTACCATGCGTGTGCCGAGACAAAAGGAGAGATAGACAGACAGCGTCTCAAGCGCACCTCGGCGGCCTCTCCGCGGGTGTGGTTGATGTTGTCGTTGAGGCAAATAAACTTGTTGCGGTCGCGGCGAATGGCGTCGAGGTAGTGGAGGGTGCGCGTCACGTTCTCCTGCAGCATTTTGAACGCCACGTCCTTTCCCTGGCCGTCCATAATCTCGAACCTGCGAACGGAACGACTCCCGCACATTAGACCACACACACACATGCTAGCAAGCACGACACCGGCACAAGTACGCACATTAGACATCACACACATATGTCAATGGACAACATAGCGAGCGATATCGGCACGTGTACGCACATTAGACCTCACGCACACAAGACAACATAGCAGGCACGACACCGGCAAATGTACGAACAATATCACACACACATGCCAAAGAGTGGGACAACACAGCAAGCACGACACCGGCACATGCACGCACATTAGACCTCACAAACAAGAGTGGGACAACATATCAACCACCGACAGCGGCACATGTACGCACTTGTATCGCGTCTCTTTCCCAGACGCTTTGGTCGCGTTGAGCTTGTCCACGATGGGACGGCACTCGTGCAGCACCGTCAGCGTGATGGGGCGCGCAAATTCGCCGAACCAGTGTATGCCACCGCCGGCGTTTACAGGGTCCACGTATACGACGCTAGCATTCGCGGACGTCGTCGCATTGCTACTCTCGGGCGACTCGGGCGTAGGACTGGCACCGGGCGTAGCGAACGCCGCGTGCACAGACGCGTCCATCTGCGCGCGCGATGCCACAAGTGCCGCAGCGAGGTTGCCGGCTGGTGGCGCAAGCGTCGTGTTCGTGCAGTTGGCGAGAGTTTGCCAGAGCCACTCCACCTGCGCCTGCTTGAGGGGCACTTCGAGGATGGTCGCGGCAAGGGTACGCAGTTCGTTGCCATTGAGAGCACTGCGCGAACGGACAGGTTTGTTTGTGTGACACGTTAGAACAAGAGGGGGATAACACTCGTCAGAAATCGGAAAGACGATAAGGAGAACATTCACGTCAACCACAACGACAACACCCTCTGCGGCTTATCGGGAAGACATACGCACCCGTCGCCGTCCGTGTCAATGTCGCGGAACACGCGCGTGATGTTGAAGGTCTGCTTTTCGCTCATGAGAAAGTAGAAGTAGGAGAAGGCGTACTGCATGTCGTTCGGGCTGCGCAGCTTGTTCGCGGACGTGCGCGCAAACTCGTTGGGAAACCTTGTGACGCACACGCGAAAAGGAAAAAAATGAGCCAAGAGTTAACAGACAGGGAAGATGGGGCGGACAAATAGAAGGAGAATGAACAGTGCGTGCACTGACAACCCTCGCACACACACGCACACACACACACACACACACACACACACACACACACACACACACACACACACACACACACACACACACACACACACACACACACACACACACACACACACACACACACACACACGCGCGCACACGCGCGTCATAGAGACAGCAAATAGCAGCGCCCCATCCGCACATAAAGGAGAGACTAAAGCAACGAGTACTGCGCGCAACGTCACCGCACGCACACCCACCTCGCCTGCAGTTCCGCCATCACGGCGCGATCAATCATGTGAGGCATGTGCGCGGGGACCTTTCGCGGCACATTCCCATACAGCTTGTTGTATATCTTGTTGACGTGCTTCAGCGAGTCCGCAAACGTGTCCAGCAGGCGTCGACCCCCTCGCGACGCACCCGACGCGCGCATCGCAGACACGCCGCCCCACCCATCCATCTGTCGCAGGCGGTCGGCTGCCCAAGGGGGAAACAGGTGCGCGCGCTCCCACGGAAGCGGACTGCGGCGGTCACCGGTCGCATCGCCTCCCCGCACAGCGCGACCGTCCGTCGACGCGAGTGATTCGTAAAAGCGAATGGCGCGGTTCTGAAGCGACTCGCCCTCATCCGGCGACCCCTCGTCGTCAGAGGGCCCTTCGTCTTCGGGCGTCCACGAGAGCAAATGACGGCCTGCCGCCCTTTCCCCGTTTGCATCGTCGCCCTCGCCTGCATTCCGGTCGTCGCGCGCGTTGTCGTTGACATTGGGAGAATCGCCGCCAGCGCCTTCCTCCTGCTCGTCGCGCGTGTTGTCGTTGCCATTGGGAGAATCGCCGCCAGCGCCTGCCTTCGAATCGTCACGCTTCTTCGCGTCAACGCCGTCCTCGTTCGACGCGTTATCCGCGGCGGCTTGATTGGCGGAGCCTCCGCGCGCGCCATCACCAGCTGAAGCCGACGTGGAGGGTAGCACAGTCGCGCTCGGACGGCCCTCTTCACTCGCTGTTACTGGCACAGCTGTAGGCATCGACCCTTGCGCGGTTGCAGACGGCGGGACCGGCGACGCTGTGGGCGCGATCGAAACGCTCGCATATCGAGCGAGGGCGTGCACGCGTCTCGTATACCCCTTCAGCGTGAGCTCGCCGTCCACAAACTCTGCCGACAGATTCCGCAGCCGCGCCAGCGTATCTCCCAAATCCGTGACGTTCGCAGCGGCGACGAACGGGGCCTCGAAGTCCGCGACAACGTCCTCCACCGACTTTTCCGCTGGCGGCGGCGCGGCGGGGGCAGGGCGCGCGGCGGCTTGCTGCAACACGTTCATGTTGAGCCACTGGTTGGTTGTATCGGCCTCTTGTATCTTCATGTTCAGTCGATCGCGAGGACCCTGGGGCACGGGCTCCACGGGCCAATATAGGGAGAGCGTGGGCTGCGGCACAGGCGCAAGGGTTGCGTTTGGCGCAGGCGCAGTGACGGACGGCGACGTGTCGTTCACTCTGGACTCCGCGGCCAGTTCCTCCTCTCGCAGTTCGTCTCGCACGGCCTCTGCAGCGGTCGCGTTGAACATGTCGGAAAACACGGTGAAGTTGAACGCGTGCGCCGTGTCGTTCACCCGCGCGATGAGCTCTATGGTGGCGTTCGATGCGGCCACGTGCCGGTGGAATGTGATCACGAGCGTTTTGAGCTTCTGCGAAATGGATGCCGTCCGAATGGACGTGGGGTTGTCGTGCGCGCCTGGGTTGGAGCGGAGACAAGGTCAGACGAATGCAGTTTGCAGGCAACGAGGGGCGCCGCCCTCCCCCCCCACGGCCTCTCTCATGCTGTAGGCCAGTTCGCGCACATACCGACTGTTATTTTCGCATCGCCAAAGATTCCTGTGAGATTGAAGTAGGCCGCCGGCTTGAGGTGCGGCACAGTGTACGTCGTCGTCTGCAACGGCCATGCACAGAGCACAAAAAGGAACGGAATAGGCAGGATTAGAACACGGGAGAGGTCACAACAAACCACACAGACAAGCACACCGACATACACCACAACCCAATACGTCACACACACGCGGCCAAGCACGTCCACACGCACATTCCAGTCGACGGTGAATCCGAGGACATTCATCCTGAGTGCGTCCGGACCGCAGTCGCCGCCATCGAACCCGCACACTTCGCTCTGGCACGCCTTGTCGCAATAGCGATCGGCAATCCACGTGTCCGGACAGCCGGGGCTGCAGTACAGGCTTCCCACACCTGCGCAACGGGCGGGTCAATGGACTCGGACGGCAAAGATACTACCGTAAAGGCACGCGGCACACACACACACACACACACACAAACAACACACATCACACGGATAAATACAATGTCAGATCAGCGAGACAGTTGTTCCCATAAGAATTCGCATGTGTGTGTGCACGCACCCCCAACGCGGCCAGTGCCCGTGGCCTGTCCGCCGTGGGACGTGGCCCTTGCAGAATTCGCGACGATGGTGGCGTTGAGGCAATCGCCGCCGTCCCAGTCGCACGCGGACACATTGCACGGGGCGTCGCAGTAGCGGTCACCCAGCCAGCTCGAGGGACAGCCGTCGTTGCAGTTGGGAACGGCCCACGAGAGATACACCTGCACGAGTAGGACGTTGTGGGCCGTCGTCAACAAGCGAAACACGAACGGGGAATGCGCGCAAGATAAACGAATGGACGCACAAAACGGCCGACCACAATCCACATGTGAGTTTGAATGTGGAGCAAGCGAAACGGATGTCGAGGACGAGATGGAATCGCCACACGCAATGGCTCACGATACAGCGAGACCACACTGGGCGCGCACCTTTTGTCCGCTGCTGTGCGTGTAAAAGTCGTCAGGCCACACGTCCGTCCCGAACATGACGTCATCGTTGAGGTAGATGAACTTGTCGGAGAGGCCGGGTATCTTGTGGATGCTCGCCTCGATGGCCGGCGAACTGCGCGTGTGCGTGCGTGCATGCGCGCGCGCGCGCGCGTGTGTGTGTGTGTGTGTGTGTGTGTGTGTGCGCGTGGGGGGGGGGGGGGGGGGGGGAAGAAGAAGACTCGTGAGATGGGTACCGTTCAGAGCCAGCAGAAAAACTAACTGACGAGAGGCCGTTCGATACGACACTCGACCAGGCGAGCAGGGAAAGAGCCACACACAGACACACGCACGCACGCAGCATTACCTGAACGTGGGAAGGTGCGTCTTGTTCTCGAATATCATGTCGTGTGAGATGACCGACAGCCGCGGGTGGTCGAGATTCAGCCAGTGCGGGATCTGCCCGTTCGTCACAATGTATATGTGCCGCACCCACGGCGCGTGTCGCTCGATCGACCGAAGCGAGAAACGCAGCTCTTCGTTGTCCTGAAATCGACTCGCAGAGACGACATCATCAGGCAGGTCGAGGGATCTCCGGAGCGCCGACAGCTGCGTGAGAAGGCGGGGGTCGCTCCCGTTGACCCACGTGTAGACGACGTCGATGGGAATGGGCGAGCACAGGCGTGCCTTGTATGAGCGCCCGCCGACGTTATCGTTGAACTCATTGAAGTTGGCGTGGTACTTCTCTATGCTCCACTCGAGCCACGCCTGGGACAGCGGTGCGTTATGAGCGCGTGTTTGTTGCAATGCGAACGTGCGTGCGTGTGTGCATGTGTAGGTGTGCAAGCGTATGTTTCGGTAGAAGTACGAATGAACCCTACACGTACGAACTTCCACAGCCAACTCATGCACATGCACATGCACATGCACACACACACGCACACACACACACACACACACACACACAGATACACACACACACACACACACACACACACACACACAGCATCGCACACGCGTCCACGTGCACAGCACCAATGCACACACCTCGCCGAACTGGAGCGCAGACACAACAAGGACGACGACGGCCGTGAGCGCGAGCACTGCGCCGTACCGTCCCGACAGGCACGTGAGCACCTGCCGCTGGAAGACCTTCTTCATCCTCGCCAGCAGAGCGCCCTAGCGCACTCAACCGCGTGAAGTGCCTCCCAGCGGCCAAACGCGGAAAGCGAGATTAGTACACCGTCCACATGTGCCAGTGTGGTAGACGCAACTGCCCCCTTGGGACAACGACCAAATCCAAGAGTAGGACGTCACGTGTGCTGTCACAATACGCACTTCTGAGGAACGCGCACGCGCCCAGTCGCTCCATGCATCGCGCATGCACGCAGCGGTTGAAGAGGGTGGATGTGTTGTGCCGTGGTGTCAGGTGACCGCTGAGGTGCGCACGTGCTGATTCTCTAACCCTCACCCTAAATTTATTTCGCGCGCCGTTACTGGCCGAGGCCTTCATGGCGCCTTTTCCGCGCCAGCAGTGTGTTTGAGCATACGGTGCAGATAGAGGCCCGCGTAAAAGGCGGCGCGGGGCCCGTCTAAATAACTTGGGACCTCAAAGTCCCCAGTTTGTCGAAACGCATAGCGGACTTGTGTATTCACACACAGTGATTGCGCGCGACAACGAAAGCTCGTACCGGTGGCTCTGACGGCTAGACTCCGCCTTCGCGAGAGGTGGCGGTGACCGGAGTTGAGCGAGCGGTTCAGCGCTACGACTGAGTTTGAGCGAGCGACTGCCCCCTGATCGCCTTGTCCAAGTCGAGCAGGAAGTGTCCCAATCTCTCCAGCGTTGGCGGATTTTCAGTTCCTAAATCCCCAAAAAATCCAGCAGCGGATATATTGTCCTTTGTTTCGTTATCGAAGCGAATGCTCCCCAAGCCACTGGTGTGCGGCGACAGCATCGAAATAACGTACGAAGCGGCCTGCCTTCACAAGGCCTTCAAACCGTCCAAGTCGAGCGAGGGAGATTCGATTCTCTGGTACTCGCAAGTGGACGTGAGTTCGGGTGCTGAGAAGCACTCGTGCGCTTCCGTCCACGTGAGAGCGACGCATGTGAGTCCCGGTGAGATACTTGTGCCCGCTTACGACCAGGCAGTGGTCTTCAGAGGGCAGTTGCCGCGTCCCTCTCGTGTGGACGACGCCGTGCGCATCAGCATTTCGGGAGACGTGCTGCGGGTGCAGTGCGACGACGAAACGTTTAATGCGATGGAGGCCGGCGTTAGCACTCTCGGACTACTCTCGCTGCTTGTCAGTGACAACGTGAAGTCTGATATTATCGTGAAGGCGGTGGCCGACATTTGTCGGGAAAGTGGCAGCGGCTCGACGTTCGACGCGTTGCCGCCCTTCATCGTTTTCGATGAGCACGCAACCGAGTCTTCACGCGCGGGGTCGCCTCCGGAGGGCTGTGCCTTGCGCCGCGGTCACTACGTCGTCGTTCGGAGCAGCAAGAGGCTGCGTGACGCCCACGCCATGAAGGAGAATCTCCGCCTCGACACGTCGCAGCCAATACCCGAGTTGCGCTATCGGAATTGGAGAGGGAGGTGGTTGCGTTTCCCAATAAGTGGGATAGCAGCTCTATTCGCCGTCGCTTCGGGCCAGTGTCGTATGCGATTTTCTATGTTGAGAAGGTTTCGGCCGGGCGCATCTCGCGCGCCCCTGATCACGTCTCGCGCGCCCCTATTGAACAGCAGCTGGAAGCCGCGGTTTCGCGCGTTTTGCAGCTGGTCAGAGAGCCGTCGCTGGCCGGGTTGCGTCGCACGTTAATCGAGACGGAGGGGTTTCTGCGCATAGTCACGCGGCTGACCCTCCCAAAGGACGTTTCGCAGTCGTCTACGGCGGCGTCCTCGGATGCGTCGACTGCGGGTCCCTCGTCCTTGCGCAAGATATCCCTTGGTTCCTCAACGACTCCCTCTGTCAGCGAGCGCAGGGACTGCTGAAGCGCCCAGTGCGCTGCCCGGTTACGGTACGGCTAGTATCCTCTTAGTCTTTCGCGATGTGACTACATGGAGGCGCCCAAATTCCTCAGGCGGATTTCATGCAATGAAAACGTGGTCCTCACCAGCTAGCGCGGTCACATTCTGCAAATTAGAGGCGTTTGGAATTCTGCGCCCGGCTGCATTATTTTACATTTTACAAGCAACACAGGCGTGCACCTGCGTATGTGCTTCAGTGTGCGTCAGCCGTACATGCTTCGCTTGCAACTTGGAATGGCTGCGGCAGCTTGGCTGCGAAAAGGGCATTCACAGTATGGCACACAGATGGTTGCGTAACAGATCGGTAACAGGCGGCAACCGCGCACTTGGACTCATCGATTGTGGCCGGTCGCCGCTGTCGCAGTGCTCCGCCGCAGGCATTTTCAAAGCTTAGCGACACACACACACACACACACACACACACACACACACACACACACACACACACACACACACACACACACACACACACACACACACACACACACACACACACACACACACACACACA
>CALSCQ010002818.1:0-10504 GCA_943704525.1 Pigoraptor vietnamica | reverse complement strand
CACACACACACACACACACACACACACACACACACACACACACACAAAAACGTTCGCGATGCGCGCGCAACAAAACGCGCCATAAAGAGTTAGCACGCAGATATAAACGAAGAAAAGAGAATATTACACAAAGCGAGTGCGTCTCACTGCAGCCCTCACTTGGGAGGACCTCCGCGCATGCGGTGCGCGTTGCGATACACAAACATCTCCCACGCCGCGATCATGTCGGGCGTCATGCGAGCGGCAACACGAAGTCCCGCATCGCGAACGCGATCCCTGGTCGGTCCCTCCGAGAGAAGGCGCACCTTCTCAGCGGTCACGACGTACTGCGAACACGACTCAATCTGCGACACGGCCTCGCTTTCCGCGGCGCTCGGCGTCGCCCTGATCGACAGGGTTTCGCCCGTGTCCAGCGCGGTGTGGCGCATCGCTCCGCAGGCAACGATGGGCACGCCGCCCGCCATGGCCGTACGGTCCAGCGCGGAGGGTTCGTACCACAGCGGGGACGAATAGCGGTCGACGGATAGCACGATTATGTTGTCGTTTTCCGGCTTGCCCTTGTGCCGGAGAATTTCCTCGCCGAGTGTGCGGAGATCGGCGAAGCGCACGCGAGCGGTGAGGTCCTGTTCATCGACGGCCGCCTTGACGCTCTCGAGGTCGCTGCCGGCGCGCACGCCCGCGACGACAAGCCCGTAATCGGCGCCCAGTTCGGCGATTGCCGCGAGTGCAAAGCGCACAATCGAAAGCGATGGCATGTCCCACCACCGCCGCGTCGCGTCCACGACCACGCTGAACTTGGGCTGTGGGTTGTCGCTATTGCCAGCGACCCCTAGGCTGCTTTCGGCGGACTCTGCGTTCGCCGCTACAGGCTGTCCGTGTCGTGCAACGGCCACGCTGCTCGTCCCCGCGCTGCCTTTCGTCGTGGGTAACACGGAGACGTCTGCATCCGGAATGACCCGGATGCGCGCCGGCGTAACGTTACCGCGAATGAGCCTGTTCGCAATGTCCGCGCGCCCCACAATTACCGCGTCCGCGTGCTGGGCGGCCTCGATCGCAGCCTTGCTGTCGGACCCCTCGAACAGGTCCGGTGCGCCGTCGAGATTCCGGCCGGTGCTGCAGACGACCGTCGCGCCGACAATGTCCGCCGAAAGCGCCGTTGGACACGCCCATGTGAGCCCGTGCGCTCGCATGACGGATGCATTCCGCGCGAGCGTCCGCACCACGTCCAGATCGGCCGTAGAGGGTTGGCGGCCGAGGGCGGCGACGCACGTGCGCTTGTCGGCGGAGCACACCGGCTCGCAGCTCGCGTGGCCGCTGCCGGCGCGCGCAAACACGTACACGTGGTCGAAGAATCCATTCGGATTGTAAGCGGACGGGGAGTCGGCGAGGGGGCCCTCCGTGAACACGACGATTGCGCCTCTGTGCAGCCGGCCGTACGTGTCCGGGTCCGTCGCGCGAATCCAATCCTCCGAGACGGACACCATCTCCTCTTTGGACAGCTGCGCCGCGTTGCGGTCCCACGCGCACTCGATCGTCGCGCGCTCCAGCGGCATCGTCCCGAGCATGCCGCACTTGTTGAGGAACGTATTCCTCGGGGCGACGACGCTGCCGGAAAGCAGCGACGCGAACCGGGAGAAGAGCGCGAGGCGGTGGCACAGCATGATGCCGTTGGGAAAGAGCTCGTTGTTGAGCACCCGCAGGCACTCGTCGGGGAAGCGAAAGTCCGGGTCGGCCCTCAGCGCGCGCTTGTAGAGGTTGCGGTGGACGTCCCCGTTCGTGATGAACTCACGCGCGGGCAGTTTGAACGTGAGGGAGCCCTCGGCGACGAGAAACGACGCCACGGCCTCGGCGCGACGCTTGTTGAGCGCGAGGGCGGTGATGGGGATGAGCTGCAGGGGATCGAGGTTCACTCCGCCGTGCCGCTCGACCGCGCCGCGCACCATGAGATCGATGAGCGTGTCGTACGACTTGTCGATGCCGAGGCGCACCGTCATTTGACCTTTGTGGAGGCGGTAGTAGTAGATGGCCTTTCGCGAGAAGGGGTGGATGGGGTATCGCTCGAGCACGCGCACCCAGTAGTCCCAGTCCTCGACGCCGCTTAGCATCGGGTTGAACACGCCGACCGTGTCGAACACTTCGCGCCGCCACATGAACGCGGCGAGGCCCTTCCAGTTGAAGAGAAAATCGAAGGGAAGCGTGTCGACGTTCCACCGCGGCGTGGCCGCCGTGTCCGGCTCGTTCTTCTCGTCTTCAATGTACACGTGCTGGCCGTGAGCGAAGCCCGCCTCGGGAAAGTCCTCCAGCAAGTCCACGAGCGTCTCAGCAAACGTCGGCAGGTGGATGTTGTCCGTGGACCCCCACGTAACGTAGCGTCCTGTTGCGTTCCGCATCCCCGCGTTGAGCGCGTGCGGAAGTCCCTCGTGTGCGCGCTGCAAGATACGAACCCGGGGATCCTTGACGCTCCAAAGGTACCCGAGCGACTCGTCGGTGGACCCGTCGTCGACGACGATGAGCTCAATGTTGCGGTACGACTGATTAACAATGGCCTCGACCGCGTAACGCAGGAAGGGCAGGCCGTTGTAACAGGGCATGACGAAGGACACGAGCGGTCTGTCCGTTGTGGGCAACGGCGTCGCGACAGCGCCCGCGACAAACTGCGACGCCAACGCGCGCCCGTCCTTCCCATCGCAGTCCTCCAGACCATTCTCCGTCAGCAGGTGCACGGGCACCGGCGTGCCTGCGGGCATGGGATAGGGGGGAGTTTCGTCCACCAAGACCGACTGCATCGGCTCCACTTTCTCGTCAGCCGGCGCCGGCGCCACTGGTCCCTCTGCCGGCTCGGGTGGCGGCGACAGCGGGAGGGAGATGTGATTGTCCGACGGCGACGGCAACGTCGGCATGCGGTGAGGCAGCATGGCGTTGTTCAGGGGCGCGAGCGGCGGTACGCGCAAGAGCGGCGGGGGGAGCGACTCGGCGTCCACGTCGGCCGCACCGTCGGTTCCGTCCGGAGCCGCGGCCGTCTCCTCACGTGATTCCTGAAGTGGTTGGGTCACTTCCTCGCGCGGCTCGAGCATAATGACGTCAATGCGCGCACCGTCGGGTCCCGCGTCCACTTTCACATCAAGCGTGCTACGCGTGAACCGCAGCTGCGCGTCGATGACATTTCCGCCCCCCGAGCGAGCCTGAGTAAACGGTTCGAACCCGGCAAGCTCCCTCCCGTCGTCGCTGGAGGATGTCCATACGGAGCCGACCGCGAAAATGCCGACGACAACGACGACTTGCACGAGGATGGCGAGATGGATGCGGCGAAGAGAGCCTCCGAACAATCCCGTGCGCGGTTGCAGCGCAGGCCATCGTGGCGAACCCCCTGTTGAGGACGAGGTCGGTCGAATGGTCGCGTGCGCACTCGACAGGTCGGCGGGGAAAATGACCACGTGTGTCTCTGGGTTGCCATCCGTCTGGCACTTCAGAGCGCTCGCCGGCCCGATTCCGGTGTATGCCGCCGTCACGTAGCCACCTCTGTCCGACGCCGGGAGGGCGTTCAACGACGCCACGGGATCCCGCGAGAGCTTCATCTTACGATGATGCCGTCCGAGGCTCCCGTCAGTCGTCGTCGCCGAGGCAGCGACGCGGCGAGGCGTTCAGTAACTTGTCGTCTGGCGGCCGTGCGCCATTGACACGCAGTTATGGTGGCGTGAGAACAGATGAAGGAAGCAGGCTAGGCGAGCAAAAAAGAACACTAACCTTGGTCCTTGAACGAGCCATTCGCATGTCGCGGTCCGGCGTTGACGCGGCTGCACTATGCCCGGGCTGAGTGCCCGCCGGGTCGCGGTCAGCGGACTGCGGCGACTGAACTGACAGGCGACCCAGGCGGCCGATAATGACAGAGCCAGTGGCTGTGTTTTAAGGCCAGTTATAGAATGGGCCGTGAGGCAGCGGTTTGCCAACACGACGAGCGACTCGATATACGCCGTGCAATCAGTGCCGAAAGGAGTCCTCACGTTGAGCGTGCGCCCCACCGCCGGGCAGTCGTTCTCTCAGTAGGCTGCAGGCGACCGCGGAAATAGTCCTGAACACGAAGCGCATGCATGCGTCCTCCCACACCTGAAGTACCCCTGTGGTGTGCGTGATGTGCATTGTTTCCGAGTGTGAGAAACAGGCCGGCAAAACGACGCCGCGATGTGTGGACGATGTGGCGAGAGTGGCGCGTGTGTGACACCCTTCACGCAGTTGCGGAGTAACCGCCTCTTCTCATTTACTATTCAGAGTGTTTAGATCTTTATGTCTTTGTATTGATAAAGTAGATTTTATAATATGTGAACTTTCTGTATTAATCGCCGAGTTATTTCCAATTTCGGACGTGGCACACACAAAAGACGTGCGCATTAAAAAATTAATAAAAAAATTTCACTATGGCGAACGTATTGAAACTGGTGAGGGATAATAAAAATTTGAATTAAGACGTGTTTGGTCGCGTGTCTAAGTTTGAATTTTGGGGAGTGTATAACAAAAGGTGGGGGTTTGCGAAACAATGGGCTCGTCCCGAGAATTTAGAGTACGGTGAGGGTTGCGTCTTGCGCTATTGGGGGCACGTCACCGCAATTGGCCCCCAAAGACCTTCCGTTTGCGGTAATAAAAACTAATAAATTCCTCTTCATACAACTTCCATACTGAGAAGTAGACGTCAGAGAGAACGCCCCACCACTCAATATTTATTTTTGGAGGCAACGCACATAAATTTTCCTACTCCTACTAATTATTTTCATAGTAAACTCCATAGTGAGCGTTGTGTCCGTGGACTTCGGGACACAGACGCTCGCGGGGTAACCGGACCAGCCTCTTCCACCAATCCGGTCACTCCCAAAGGTGTTGGCCAAGCTTGAAGCCACCTCACGGTGTAAAAATACTGGCCGGCCAGAAATTACCCCGAACAATCTTTGTGCGCTTTTTTTGCAGTTTACGGCAGCTCCGGCCCTGCCCGTGGCAATCGCCGCCGGAGCAGTACTGGTAACTTGCCAATGGTTGACATGTCGACACTCAGTCGGCTGCACGCCGGCCGGCCACGGTGGCCGCTGCCTGACTGAGGGGACTACTGTCGGACAGACATTGAATTCGCGGCTGCCCGTTGACTCCGGATGATATTTGCATTGCCGCCACCGCCAGCGCAGTGAACTTTCTGTTTCATCGATAGTCACTGAGGCCGGCCGTATCACTCACTGTCTCCAGTCCCGGCGGATCTCAGAATTGAATCAGTGTGACCTTGACTCAGTCGGCTGCCACTGTGCCGCGCCGGCCGGGGCCGAGTCACTGTGGGATTGCAGTGGATCAAACTCAGTCTGTGCTCCAACAGTGGCAGATGTGGGTCCGTCTTTTCAGCCAGACATCGAGTGGTAGTGAATTCAGTAAGCCGGATGACCAGTGTTGCCAGTGCCGCGGCCGCCACACAGTCCCGACCGACCAATCGCCCGAGAACTGAAATGGCTCGGCTGACTGCTGATGGCAGCACTCGGGTCGGCTGGCTAGGCACAACCATCAGTCACTGCAGTGTGCGAGGCGACCACGAACGCACCGGCCTCTGGGATCAGCCACCTGCGGCCGGTGGCCTGACTCAGCCGGGCACGGTCAACTCCGGCCGCCGGCCACGGGCTGCCCGGCCCCGTGCGCTGGTGTATGTATCATTCAGTTACTCAGTCACAGCCAGCCAGCCCTACTGGCCAGTTATAAATTAAACTGTACAGCCGGCTGCAGATTTCAGTCGTGAACAATATATTCCTGTACGCCGGCGAGTGGAAGACACTTTAGCTCCTGTATTCACATAATTGTGCTTTCCAGCCGGTCAACTGCCATGCGGCCATGGCACGGCGGCTGTCAGGAGTCGCCATCAGACCGTTTGGGGCCACCGTGCCGGCAGTGAAGTCGGCCGGTACACGCGCACACACACAGTCACGGCACACATACAGATATTGACATACGCACCGACCGACACACACACACACACGCACAGTCACACTGGACATACACTGCAATGGACACTGCACATACAACCCATCAGATGTGCAACTGACGACAAAACACAGACACACAGAGTGACGTCCGGCAGGGCAGCGGCCCGGGCACATCATATGTCCCTGACACAAAATATACTATCACTGACACAGTGGCTTGGCCGCTGGCTGACAGAAACAAAAAATTTAGTTCCCGCCCCAGACAGGCGTACATACACTAGCCCATTGCGCAACTGACACCGACTCAGCATGGTCAGTTCCACATACCGGCTCATACAGCCAGCAAACTGCCGGCGACGAACGGCACAGTAACCACTACCTCGGCACTGTCGACATTGACCGACATGACAGACGGCTGGCACCGGCCGGGCACGAGTACCAACTGAACTGCACGGCGGCACTGCGAAACGTCAATCATGGTGAGGCATGCACCAGTCAACCGACACTTTCCTTTCCCGGCACCGCGCAGCAGTTCAGACACCCGGACAGGCACATGAATGGACGCACAGCTGACCTGGTCGGATTACTACTGCCTGGCATACGTTGACACAGTCAGACGCAGCCCATGGCCACTGAAGCACCGGCTGACTGACCCGCACACTCACACGCCACACACACACACACACATGCACACACGAATACACGCGCGCGCATTTTTCACAATGGCACACACACACACACGCATGCACACACGCATACACACACGCGTGTGCATTTTTCACAACGGCACACACACACACACTCACATGCACACATGCATACGCACATTTTTCACAACCACACACACACACACACACACACACACACACACCGGACACTCGCACACACTGGCAGGCCGGCTGACAGACCAAACGCCAGCACACACCGCCGGCATGCACACACGCACTGCGTACTGCTGAGAGGTGCGCCACGAATGCACACAGGCACCCTGACACACCCCGCGGACAGTGACAGCCGGCCCGTCACATGTGCGAGATCCCGACCGATGCGGCACGTCAGGAAAACTGCAGCGGACAGTGTCCGCTCACTCCAGTGGCACCGGTGCTGGTCCGCACAGAGACAACACGACATCCGGGTATGGCACCGCATCCACACACACACGCAGCGCACACGCAGGCACACACACGCAAGGCACACATGCAGGCACCCACACGCAGCACACACACGCAGGCACACATGCAGGCACCCACACGCAGCACACACGCACCACACACGCAGGCACACACGCCGGCACACACACACGCAGGCACACACACGCAGCACACATGCACACACACACGCACACACACGCAGCACACACGCAGGCACACACACGCAGCACACACGCACACACACACGAGCACACACGCAGACATACGCCGGCAGGCACACACACGCAGGCAACACACGCAGCACACACGCACACACACACAGCACACACGCAGGCACACACACGCAGGCACGCACACACACACGGTGTGGTTCCAGTGTGTGCGTGCGCTGTTGAGCTTGAACGTGTGTACATGCCGTGTCATGTTTCTTTGTGGTGGTTTTGAAACGGGCAATAGAATTCCTTTTCAGGATTCCGGACAGCTATTTATAGAAATATATCCCGCGATGTATTCCAAATTAGACTTATTCATGACATTTTGTATCAATTCGGGACATTGCCGTCCGAAACATCGCCCGTGTGCATATTCACGTTCACGAAGCAAATCGCCCGCGATTACGTTGTTCCAGAGGAACGCTTTTCTCGCGATTCACGCACACGCACACATGCGCATGCGCACTCTGTGCCAAATGCTCTCATTCTCCGGCTCTCTCTGACATATACCGCACTCACGCACATACCCAAAGGCGCGTGAGTGGCGCGCACCACAAAAACTTGTTTGTCGCCCGAGGGAAATTGGCACCTGCCGAACGCGAGTCGACGCACTTTGCGCGGCGATAGAAAGAAATGGCGTCGCAAGAGCGCTCCAAGGACCCCAAGGGGACATCGACCGAGTCGTCGCTGCGCCGGCGACGACAGGAGGCGTCGGAGGGCCTTCGCAAGATGAAGCGCGAGGAAAACCTCGCAAAGAGGCGAAAGGAAGACGAGGATAATGACGTGGACGACGCCATGTTCGATGAGACGACATCGGACCAGCAGAAGCTGGAACAATATGTGGGTTTGTGGGATGGCAACTTCGCTAACGCACGGTCGCTGTCTGAACGGCATGATTTGATTCATTGCGTGTTGCACTGTACTGATGCGTGTTGCGCACAAACACACTTATGCCACGCCCATTTCACGGCGCACACGTGTCCACAGCTTGACGCAATGACGGCCGCCATTATGAGCGAAGATCCCGCGTTGCAAACACAGGGCGCGCGCTGGTGCCGTCAGCTGTTTTCGAAAAGTACGCCAGCGAATTGATGTCGCGCGGTGGAGTGCGTCGTTTCACTCTTTTATTTCTCGTTGCATTGTGTCGTCCATGCGCGCGCGCGCTCGTGTGTGTGTGTAATGTGTGCGTGGGTGTTGTTCGTATCGTCTGCGTGTTAAGTCGTCTGAGCAGCTCGAACGCACCCCCCCCCCCCCCCCCCCCCTCCTCTCCTCTCCTCCTCCTTCCTACTTATTGAAAATCGTTGGCTGCCTCGCAGAGAACGCGCGGCCAGAGCCCATTCTGAGCCGCAACATTCTCCCGATGCTCTTGCAATTCCTCCGGACCGACGACAACCCGTCACTGCAGGTTGGGTTGGGGTTAGCGTGTACGCCGTGTTCGCCATGGCGCAACAAGATAACGCACTTTGTCTCTCTTCCATCTAATGCGATTGCGTCCGTGCAGTTTGAGGCGCTGTGGGCGATCGTGAACATGGCTGCGCTTGCGAGCGACTGCGTTGCCGAGCTCTGCCGACATAACGCCGTCCCCGAGCTTATTCGCCTGTGCTCGAGTCCCCTGAAGGAGGTCAAGGAGCTGGTGCGTCTCTGCGAGGTCCCTCCCGCGTGGAAAGGACCGAGTTGATAAGACTAGTGGAAAGGGTTGTGAGGGATGAGTCGTGGTGTATGCTGTGTAGTTCTGAAAGTGAGGCGTGTGTTTGTGTGTGTGTTTGTGTGTATTCGTGTGTCTGTGTGCGCGCGCGTTGTGTGTGTGTATGTATGTGTGTGCACGTATGTATGTCGTGGGTTTTGTGGGCGTATGTGTGTAGGCGCATAGGCATCTATGTAATACTCAACCCCTCCCTCTCTCCCCACCCCCGAACACACCCACACCCACACACGCGCGCGTGACCAGGCCATATGGGCGCTGGGCAACATTGCCGCAGACAGCCCCAACTGCCGCGATTTTGTGCTGGGTTCCAACTTCACGCTGCCATTGCTCAAGGTGTTGCATGATGCCAGCGACTTCTCGCTCACGCGCACGGCCACCTGGGCGATCACCACCCTGACCCGCGGAAAGTATCCGCCGCCGAACTTTAACCTGGTGGGTGACCGCTGATGACGTCAAAGTGCACGGTTGCGTGTTGTGAGGGGTACTGCGCAACACGTCCCGTGTGCTCGTGCGTGTGCGTCCCAGCCATATCATCGCGCATGTTCTGTGCGAGTGCGTGGTGTTCCTCCGTCACCCCGTTTTCTATCGAACGAAGTCGATGAGCAGCTGTTTGTGGCGACCGAAGTTTTGTTTTTCCATCGGCGCCTTGTGCCTAGGCTCACCGGTGCCCTTCTGATAATTGCAGGTGCGTCCATTCCTGCCGGTCCTCGCGCGGCTCCTTTACGCCACCGACCTCGAAATTCTTGAGCACACTGCCTGGGCGCTCTCGTTTCTCGCGGACGGCCCCACGACTCAGATTGAAATTGTTGTGCAGACGGGCGTTGGAAAGCGGCTCGTGGAGCTGATATTGTGAGTGCCGGATAGGGAGAGATCTTTGTGTGTGCGTGCGTACACTTGTAGACGTGTAATCGTGCCTGTGAGGTCGGTGGCGTGTGCATGTATTTACCTGTACCTCTACGTTTGCGGTTTGTCAGTGTGTCTAGGAGCGCGTCTTTGCGCACAAGCGTGAGTGCTTGTGTGCGACAGTGCGTGGACGTCGTATATTGTCGAGTGGGCAGGCCACGCTGTGGTCCCGCCGAATATCGCGACTGAATCGCGTTACGTGCGACAGGTTCCCGGATTTGCATGTTGCCGTCCCTGCCCTGCGCGCCGTGGGCCACCTCCTCTTTGGGGATGAGTTTGTAACACAGGTGCGCAAACGTTCGAACGGTTGTTGTCTGTTGTAATGCATGCGGGAGCGTGTGGGCATATGTGACGCGAGTTGAAGATGGCTTCCTCGTGCCATTGCTGACCACCGTATTCCCCTTCCCCTTTCCAACTACCACCTCGAACTCACGCGCGCACACACACACCACGCACACATACACACACATACGCACACACACACACGCACACACACGCACACACGCACACACACACACACACACACACACACACACACACACACACACACACACACACACACACACACACACACACACACACACACAC
>CALSCQ010002813.1:0-28261 GCA_943704525.1 Pigoraptor vietnamica | reverse complement strand
AGAGAGGGAGAGAGAGAGAGAGAGAGAGAGAGAGAGAGAGAATTCCATACCGAGCAGACTTCCAAGAAATTTTTGAGTTACTCATACTTCTCATAACTTACCTTTCTTCAATAGCTCATCGACACGGTCGTTCGTCGTCCGGAGATTGTCGACCTGGAGGTGCCCGACAGCTGCATCCGGCTGCTTGAGCGCATCGGAGAGGGCGAGTTTGGCGAGGTGTATCGTGCGGAGGTGGACATCGGAAAGAATAAGCAGATGGCCGCCATTAAGACGTTCAAGGTGTCGACGCTGTCGTCGGTGGACGAGATTCGCTCTGCCCGGAGCGCCTTTATGTCGGAGATTGACCTCATGCGCTCGGTGCCGCGACATCCCCATGTCGTCTTTCTGCTCGGCGTGTGCACGCAGGTGGGCGGGTCAGGCGTGGATATGTCGTAGTCTGTGACTGTGTGTGCATGCACATCTCTTGTATCTGCATGCTGTCCATCGCTTGTATCCGCGTGCTGTCCATCGCGCTAACGGAGCCTGCGCACGCCAGGGCAATCCGAACTGCATGATTCTGGAGCTGGCAAAGGGCGACGTCCGCCACTACACACAGGGGCTGTCGCGCAAGGACCTGTCGGCGCTCGACATTCTGTGCTTCTGCATCGATGTGGCGCGTGGAATGGAGCACCTCGCACGCCTCAGTATTGTGCACAGGTGAGCCAGTTGGTGTCACGCGTCCCCGGCCTTTCCCCCCTTGTGCCCTTCGTCAGTGATCGACTGGAGCTCTGATGCCATGGTGTGCATTCGGAATGCGCCGCGCAGGGACCTTGCGGCGCGCAACTGCATGGTCTTCGACGGTCCTCGTCCGGCGAACCCGCAGGAGCGTGGCTGGAAGCTCGGGCCGCACGCGAACGTGGTCGTAAAGGTGGCCGACTTTGGCCTGTCGCGCGACACGGGGGCGAGCGGCGACTACTACCACGCGAAGACCCGCCGTAAGCTGCCGATCAAGTGGATGGCGCCAGAGTCCCTCGACAGGCGCATCTACACGCACGCCACCGGTGAGTGCGCGCGTGCGTGCGCGTGTGTGTGTGTGTGTGTGGGGGGGGTTTGTGTGTGCTGTGTAGTTGGATGCGAGTTCATTTCGTGCTGATCGGGCGATTACAGTAGTGTCCTCAGCGGCTGACAGTCTTGTGTGATGCGCAGACGTCTGGAGCTTTGGCATCACCATGTGGGAATTCTACGCCCGCGGCGCCAAGCCATACCGTAAGTGCTCTCTGCGCTCCATATTTGATGCTGTGCGGCGCAGTGGAGCCGAATACGAAGAGCGCTTTTTTTTTTTTTTTTTTTTTTTTTTTTTTTTTTTTTTTTGTTTCGCCATGGGAGAGTGCGGAGGAGTCAATCTGGAGTGCAACTCTGAGCCTGACCCATCTCGTCTGATGCATCCCCCCCTCTTTGCTCTTGTTCCCTTCAGCGGGCATCGAAAACCACGCCGTCCTCGAGCACCTCAAGCAGGGACACCGCATGGGCGCCCCCGAGGACTGCCCACCGCAGGCGCACGCCGTCATGGACGCGTGTTGGCGCAAGCTGCCCGAGACGCGCCCCACGTTCTCGCGGCTCGTCGAAATGCTCGGCCGTGCGATGGCCGAGCTCTGCGGTGTGCGTTACGTTCCATCGGAGAAGATTTCCGTCATTGACAATCCCGTCGCCCTCAAGACGATCGATGCGGACGGCCCTTATGCGGAGGTCGCGCCGGACGACGGGACGGCCCAGTATGCGCTCTACGCAGACCAGGGGCCATCGCACGAGAATTCGAACGTGTGAATTGCGCCGGGTGTGTCGGCCGATTCGCGGTAACAGTACAGAGCGATGAGTGAAGAGGCAAAGGCCGTTCGGTGGCTGATGGTCTCTGTGGCGACATTTAGGGAAACTCAGAACAAAAGCAATTGCGAATTTTGCCCAGAGAGAGAGTCAGAAGAAGGAGGGGGGGTGTGCAGTTGGGGAGTCAGGGCCCTTCAGTGGCTGATGGGCGCCGTGGCAGCACTTGCGGCTGTTGAACGGCCGATGTTCCTCTCTCAGTCACACACAAGAACGCACCGCAATGCCTCCCATTCACCCTCGGATATTATTCGCCAACAGACCGCGCACAGCACGCGCACATTCAGCGCACTACAGCCCCGGTGGCACCGGCGGCACGCGGTCAAACGTCTCGCGGATCTGCTGCGACGTCATCTTGACGTCAGAGAAGAGCTCGACGACAAAGCGGCGCGTGTTGAGGTGGTAGTGGTACAGCGCCATTAGCCTCACGGCGTGCGCAAATACCTCGGGATCGCAGAAGAGCGCCGCCTGCGTCTCCTTGAGCCTGCGGGGACAGCATCGCAATCGGTCAGCAACACTAACGCACACGCAATGGACAGCGGGACGCATTTAACCCAACACAGCGTGCCGCACTTTCGCGCGGCTGAAAACAACACAAAAGGATGGACGGCGTGGCGCGCTTCTTCCATGCACGGGGCACTCACTTTTTCAAGCTGCGGCGCGACGCATTCAGCAGCACTTCGTTGCTGAGGGTGCCTATCAGTCGGATAATCTCATCGACCGTCTCGCCCTTTCCGAGGGTTGAAACGGCATCGAACTTGAGTGCCTGCGCCCACGACCCGCCGTAGTCGCCGATTTCAAGCTACGCATAAAGCCACACACGCACCGATGAGAACGAATGCAATCGCAAAATGTCGGACAACGTTGATGTCGCCGTCCAAACACAGCGCGGACCACTGCATGCGCACACGACAAAAAACGCACAACGGCAAGGCGCGCACCCTGAACAGGCGTGACATGTCGATGGGAAGGCAGACGCCAATGCTGCGCCCGTCACTGCTCAGCGTGGACTCCCAGCCGAGCTCTCGCAACGTGTCTTGGCCGTAACGCGAGCGCGAAATGAGGCCAAGTACATAATAACATGTCCTGCAGCGTAAAACGCCGTCATTCCGTTAGTACTCAACTGTTACACTCTCACAGAGGTTACATCAGGGGGATACGCGCATCACGCAAACGCACCCGCGGAGCGAAAGTATCTCCGACGACTCGCACAGCGTGACAATGTCATACACGATCGACGTGCCCTCGATGAACGACGCCCCGAGGTCACTCGACGCAATGTGGCCCTGCGCAGCAACGCATACGAACGTTAACACCAAACAACAAACACACGAAGAGACGAACAGCTCAATCTGCCATCCAAGGACACAGGGCTCACATGAACCCTGAAAAGCCAAGTCGACATCAAAGTGCAACAACATGCAGACGAACCGGTCAATACCAAACAACTAACAGACGAACAGACGACCAGACGAACAGATAAATTGCCATCCAAGCACACAGGGCTCACATGGGCACAGCGGTAACGAGCGCACAGTAACGCACCACAGCCCACAGCGCGGCCTTCATCTTGAGCAGCGACTCGGCGTCCGTCGGCGTCGACTTGACGGCCTTTGCGAAGAGCGCAAAGTAACCGCTGTCGCGTATCATAGCAACGCCGTCCTTCGTCTTGGCCAGCTCGCCGAAAAAGTGCACGGGAAGAATCGCCTCGCCGCGCTCTTGCAGGCTGTGTGGGCGAATGCGATTGATTAGATGGGCAGAGTGAAGAGAGGAGTGGAAAGTGAAAGTAAGTAAGAAGGGAGATAACGAGATAACGCCTACTCCTGACGAGAGTACGCGCGTGTGTGCGTGGGCGAAAAAAAATGCGATTGATTGGATGGGCAGAGTGAAGAGAGGGGCGAAGAGAGTGTGGGCGATGGAGTGAGTGAAGAGTGAGACACCGCCTAGAGAGACACTGCTGACGAGAGTACGCGCGCGTGTGCGTGCTTGTGTGCGCTAGTACTCACTTGAAGGCCGTGGATGTGTCCATCTGCGCCATAAAGTCCTTGCTGCTCGATCGCTTGTGGCCGCCCTGTGGTGTGAAACAATAAGCGTCAGCGACGACCCCCTCAACCCCAATCGGTCACGTGATGCGATGTCGGACATATGTGCACCCAAAGTACAGGAAGCAATAGCACGAAAAACATCTACCGCACAAGTTATGCATGTGCGCACGCGCCGATTTCGCACAGAGGAACCCACCGAGTTTTGCGAGTGCGACAGCGTATGGTGGTGGTGCAGCGACTGGAGCTCGGCGCGCGTCCCGTGCAACACCGCAAACAAGAGGCTCTCGACCTGTTGCACGTAGTGTGCGTTGCCCGTCGCAATCCAGCGGTCCATCTCCTTCATCGTGAAATCCGCTTCGTTGAGGTACTTGAGCCCGCGGAACGTCCCCAAAAACCGCAGCAATATGCCGCGCCCGGCGTCGCCGAGGTGGAGCAGCGCGGGCTGCCACAGCACGAGCGAGTTGAGGCACGCGACGTCGTGCGAAACCTCGTCGCAAATCTGGAGAGCACGCTGGGCAACCTCGGGATCCGGGTCGTACAGCTGTGCGCAAGAGAGGGAAAGGGGGGAATTAAGAACAAGCTCGTTGTGATTGACAGTCTCAACAATCCACAATACCATCGAAAGCACGCGCAACCAATAAGTAACGCCTGTTGAGCGCGCACACACCTGCGTGACGAGGAGCCCAACTCCCCACGAGGGAAACGATTGGACGCCCGCGCGGAAGAGCGTTCGCAGCGTCTCGGTCGCGTGGAGGCGCATTTGGCGGTCGCAGGCCGTCAAAATCTACGACACGTGGGTCGGGTGTCAAGACAGGCAGACGAGCACTATAGCCGCACATACACATACACACACAGACTCACACACACAGACACAGACACGCCGATACCGACATATAGGCGCACACACACAGACACAGACACAGACGCACACGCGCGTGCGGTGATACGTGTTCACGGCGTACCTTGCACAGAATGATGCGCGCGTGGCCGTCCACATTGTAGTCGAGGCTCTGGAGAACGAGGCGAATGGCGTCGTCCCTCTCCTTCAGCTCGCAGATCGCGTACAGGTACCCGAAAATGTTCAACTTCTCAAGCAGACTGCGCACACAGAGACACGCCAACACAGCCGCCATCAGTCGCCGCACAGACAGGCGCAAGGCACCATGAACGCAGAGCATAATTGCGCACCATTCATAGCCACATGCACCTGCGCACAACAGCAGCAGCACGTGACACAGTGGGCCGTATGACATGCCACGCACCTCAGCCCAACCACCGAGCCAGAGAGCACGCCGATGAACCCAAAGTAGTCACGTGACAGCGTCGACGCAAGCCGCTTCGTCGTCAGCTCGGTGCCGTGTGTGGGTCGCTCCGAGGCGCCCTGCGAAAACAAAGAGCGTAACGGAAATGCGTTGGGGGCGGGAGAAGTGAGCACACGCGGCCAGTCAGACATCGTGATGTTGTGCGTGTGTGTGTGCGTGTGTATGCGTGCCTGCGTTGTGTTGTGATGCAATGGGCTGGAGCGGCACTCACCCCGAGGTTGCCGAGAAGGTCCGCAATTTGCTGCAGAATGTTGTGCATCCTGAGCGCCTTGACGCCCTCTTCCGATTGGACGAGGAGGTCAAGCAGCGCACACCCAATGCGAGTGTACCGCACATTCTCCTGCGATGACCAATACGTTAACAGTGCTCACCCGCCTCCAAGCACACCACATACGCGCCAAGACACTAGCCGCCGTAGGCACACGACAGAGAGAGAGACGAGAGAGCGCGCGCATAAAGGCAGACAAAAGTAGGTGAGCGCAAGCGCCAAAAGCCTTTCACACCGCGCCACACTTGCTGCCAAATGGGTTACTCCCACGCACCTCCTCCACCGTGCAGTCGGCGAACATGTGCCGCGATGGCCTGAAGAACGACAGCAGGCGCTTCACAAACTTTGCGTAGACGGCCTCCTCCAGCCGCCGCGTGTTGCGCAGGGGACCCACAATCAGCTCCCATATCACATCCCAGTTCCACTTGTGCAGGTCCTTCGTCACAACGACGCCAGAGTCGCGCAGCAGCGACTGGAAGTACGCGTCCTCAATGTCGAGGTCCAGCTGCGCCTTCGCCTGATCTATGCGGCCGCGCGACCGATCGAGCGGAGGGAGCGTCTCCTGCGGCACTAGCCGCCGCGCGTGCTCGAGGATGAGGTGCAGGCCGTAGCTGCTGCACGGTGGCATCGGGAACGTCTCGGCGTCGTTCCTGTTTGCACATAAGGCGCGCGTAAATACGGAGAAGAGAACGGGAAGACAGAATCGAGTCAGTGTGTGAATGTATGTGTGTGTGTGTGTGTCTGTGTGTGTGTGTGTGTGTGTGTGTGTGTGCGCGCGCGCGTGTGTGTGTATGTTCACAGTCGCCCTACACCCACTTGCGCGTCTGGTGGAGGCGGTCGAGGTTCGTCAGCGCCGTAAACGCGCGGCTCCGCTCCGACGCCTGCGCCGACGAAGCCGCCGCAAGCGCCACGAGCGCCGGCACCGATTGAATCGCGACCGAAATGGCGCGCGGGAGGAGTGTGTTGGCCAGCTCGAGGTACTCGCCGAGCAGCACCGTCCCACGCACCGATATCGTCTTGTCTTCGCAGCGAATCACCTCGATCAACGCCTCCACAATGTTGGCGTTCGCGAGGGCAGCCACGAGCGCCGCGCGGTAGTGCTTCACGAGGTCGTGTGCGGACGTCACCGGGGGAAGGGAGGCGTCGGCGTCCGTCGAAGCGCCCGACTTGCGCGAGGGCCTGTGGTAGAAGAGGCCGCGGCCGAGCGCTCGCATGAAATCTTCCGTCCACTCGGGCGAGTCGATGGCGAGAATGTCAAATAGGAGGTCCATGACCGCCAGCATTGTCTCGCGGTTGCGCAGCCACAGCACGTCGACGAGCGACTTGAGCCCGCTCGGGTTCGACGCGAGGCACACGAGGCCGCCCCACGAGCGCAGGAGGGACGTGAGCGCCATCTTGCTAGACGTGAAGCGCATGGCCGCGGGGTTGTTAGGAACCATCGCGCCCGGCCCCTGCTTCCCCGCAGCCTCAATATCGCCGTAGCGGTAGTACTCGTCTGTGAACGGGTGCAACACAGACTCGAGTTCGATGTCCACGCGAATGTAGCGGCGCGTCTCAGGGCGGTTGACGACGCACAGCACGGCGAGACAGAGCGAATCGACGAGCTTCCGGTTGTTCGTGACGAGAATCGAGCGAAGGATCGTGCGAAATCCCTCCGACTGCGCCACCATCCGGGGGTTGCGCACGGCGAGTTCCGAGAGCGTCTCGAGGCACACGCGTGCAAGGCGGTCCTCTCCATTGTCGGCAATGGCGACGATTGACGAGACAATGGGACGGGGGATCATTTGTGGCGTCACTTCCGCGATGTGACGCGCGAGTTTCAGCGCCTGCGTGCGCTCCACTTCAAAGTCCGCCGAGCGCTCGAGCGAGAGGCACACGAAGACGTCAAAGTGGTACTTCAGGAACGCCTTCATGCTGTCCGCGTCGTGCACAATGTAGCGACACACGCGGAGGGCGCCCGCGCGGACCTGTGACGGATGGCGTTGGGCTTGTTGAGCACACACGAATGCGACCACAGCACCGCTCCTAACACACACACACACACACACACACACACACACACACACACACACACACACACACACACACACACACACACACACACGGCGCACGCAGTATGGCGATGATTCGATATTTCCCCCCACCTCTTTCACGGGGTCCACGACCAAGCTCAGCAGGCACTCGAGAATTTCGTCAAGGGGATAATAGTGGTCGAGCGGCTGGTCGGTGCTGCGGACGAGCTTCGTGAGGTTGTTCAGGTGCGCGAGCTTCGTCTCAGGTGCGATTGTGTCCTTGCTAATTTCAAAGATAATGTCACCGAGGTTCTCGCAGAGGTCGCGCGTGAGGTCGAGAGGGACAGCGTCGGGCATGTCAAAGCCATCGCTTCGGTTGCGGTGGTGACCGGGACTCAGCTCGTGTTGGCCGCCTGTCGCAAGGCAGCGTCACGATCAGCTTGCCGTACATGCACGCACGCATCACATGGACACACTCGCACTCGCACTCGCACACGAAGATGCACACGCACACGCACACGCACACGCACACGCACACGCACACGCACGCACGCATACGCACACGCACACACACACACACACACAAACACACACACACACACACACACACGCACACAAACACACACACACAATATGACGAGCAGCAAAAGTATGACTCACGAGATCGCTGCTTGGAGTGTATGCGGCGCCCATTTGGGGCCGAAAATGCCGGCGGGGGCCGCAATTGCGCCTGTTGCACAACATTAGATTAGCAAAGGCAACGTCTGCATCACACACGCAGCATAAAAGCGCACAGCGGCACATCACACAAGCCGTCCCTACGCACCATTCCCGACGCCTCGAGTGCGACCGCACGACACGCACGTGCGTTTCGCCACTCGCCGCGCACACGTCGCGCAAATTACTCTCCCATGGCCCCGCGGCACGGTGGCCAACGTCCAATGCACCACAGCCCAATCAGAAGGGGATTGCGGCACACGCACAATAAGTCACGTGTTGTCGCCGGTTCGAATCCGCGAGGGGAACCACAGTTCGAACGCAATGCAAGAGGTCGCGTTACTTCGTGAGAGTGGGAAGAGAGGCTCTGCTGAAGAGGCTGTGTCGAACGGTTTTTGGGCATTCCAATGCAAAGCGCAGTGAGTGTTTTGTGTTGTCTGTGTTGTGGTGGCCATCCGGTGGGCAGAATTGAATTCGAGTCGAAGAAGACAAGTAAATAGTGAGAGGACGTCAAATCAACAGAGTCTCGGTCACGTCCTAAATTGGGATGAACAGGAGAAATGCATGAATATGGTTATCAGCGTCCCATTTATACAAATCTGGATATTTGTTTCCTTATTTACTTTATGTGGAAATTCCACACCATGTCCAGACAACACACCCACTCACAGTGCAGTCGCCACTTTCATTTTCGTAAAAACATATTTTTCTTCAAAACCTTTTTATGTGTGTGCCATCGCACTGCTAAAGCAATGGCCAGCACTTCCCTGCAGCCGCGGACAATATTCCGCGTGTTCGAAGAGTCGGCCGAGCGCTACGGTGATCGACCGTTCCTCGGCACGCGCACGTCGTCCGCATATCACTTTGGGACATACGCAGACGCGCGCAATGCGGCCAAACACATCGCGGCCGTGCTCGCGGGGCCCCTTGGCCTCCACCGTGGCATGCGCGTGGCGCTGTGCTCGGTGAACACGGGGCGTTACATTGAGGTTATTTACGCGTGCACGTCGCTGGGGCTTCCCATTGTGCCCGTGCACACCGTGTTCGAGAGCGACGCCATCGAATACATGCTCGAGCACTCGGAGATTAGCGTCGTGTTTTGCAGCGCGGACCGACTTCGTATGGTGTTGCGGGCGGTGGGCGCGGCGCCGGCGGGTCTCGTGCGTCACGTGGTCGTCATGGACAGTCCCACGGAGCACGTGCCCTCGCACGCGCATGGCGCTACCGTGACGACACTTGCAGCGCTGCTGAGGGACACGCCGATGGGTACGCGTGCTGTTGTCGTCGTCGCCGCTGTCTGCTGCGTTCGCTGTTTGCCTTGGTCAGTTGCGCGGAAATAGTCTTCACTCACCGGTTGATCGTCACGTGCGTCCACAGATCCGCGCCTCCCTTTCCCAAGGGAAGCTGTCGCTGAGGACGACATCTATCTCATTCTATACACGAGCGGCTCGACAGGCCGTCCCAAGGGCGTGCAAATAAGCCACGCCGCGTTCCACTTCCAGGCCGAGGTGTACGGCACCCCGGAGCCAGGCACCCCGCCCGCGGACAACGCCGACGAGTCGCAGTGGCCGCGCTTCTTTCATACCGACGTGCACCTGAGCTTCAATCCCCTCGCGCACGCGATCGAGTCGATCTATTTGATGGCGGTCGTCCGCAGCGGCGCCTCTATCGGCTTTTACTCTGGGAGCATAGCCACGCTCGAGGGTGACATTCGCGCGCTGCACCCGACGCTCTTCGTGTCGACGCCCCGCATCTACAACACATTCTACGAGCGGTATCTCGAGAGTTATGCGTCGTTTGATCCGTCCGTAGTGACCGAGGACGAGCGACAGCGGCGTGCGATGGATGCGACAAGGCCCATTCTCGGTGACAGGATACGCCTCATTATCTCTGGCGGGGCGCCCCTCAGCCCCGCCGTACACGAGTACCTTCGCCGCTGCTTTCGCTGCCGCGTCCTTCAGGTACGCTATGCATTTTTTTTGTTAGTTAGTCAGTGGGATTTATTGCCGCGTGTCACTGAACGACCCGTTTACGCAGACGTACGCATGCTGTGTATTGTGAACTCTGATGGGATTTCTCGATGCGTGTCACTGAGCGGCATCTTTTGCGCAGACGTACGGTTTGACGGAGACGGGGGTTGCAACGGTCGGAGACGAAATCGACGCCATCGGCGCACCCGTCCCAGGCACGTGACCATTCATGTCGCGTGCATGCAGTGAATTTGGTTGTCGACATGCGCGAGCCTGTACCACTGACTGCGACGTTTGTGTGCGTGCTTCAGTGGGTGCACATGTGTGCGCGCGTGATGTGCCTGTGTCATTAACGCGTGTGTGACACTACTGTATCCGTACAATAGGACTCGACTTCAAGCTTGCGCCCGTCCCCTCGATGGACCATGACGGCGTGTCCTCTGGCGAGCTGTGCTTCAGGGGTCCGCCGGTGTTCAAGGCAAGTCTTTTGCACACACTTGCAGCCTTGTCCTAGGGTCGTATGCTATGTTGGTTTCGAGCATGTCGTCATTCTCTCTACTTCGGTTGTGGGTGAGTTGTGAACGAGACGCCGTTGTTCTCACTGCTCCCTCTGGCGCGAACAGGGCTACCTGAAGGCGGACGACAAGACGCGCGAGTGCATGGAGGGCGACTGGTTCCACACGGGCGATGTGGGCGTCATACTCCCGAGCGGGAACATCCGCATTGTCGACAGAATCAAGAACCTCTTCAAGCTCTCGCAGGTGCTTGTCTTTGGGGCGTGTGTGTGTGTGCGCGCGATAGGCGTGTGCCTGCGTGAGGGACGCGGTTACATTTACAGGACATAGGTTCTCTTACTCTGCTGCTTCTGTTGTGACAGCTGTTACTCCCTGACACCCTGTTACGAACACCCTCGCAGGGCGAGTACATTTCGGCTGAGAGGCTTGAGAACATCTACCTCCGCAGTCCGGTGAGTCCTTGCGCCGTTTACACGCGCTGTGCAGACGTCTCGTGCGTGTTGTGCGCTCGCGTGTTGCGCGCGCGACTGATATTCTTCTAACTGCCGCACGCTCACAGTTTGTGAGCCAGAATTTCGTTCACGGGCACACATCCGAAGACTGTGTCGTGTCGATCGTCCACCCGAACGAAGGTGCCCCGTGTGCCCAATGTGTGCCAATTCGCACGCCTGTGTTTGTCGTTACCGACCGCTTATCATTCCCCACGTGCTACTCAGTTAATCTTCGGCGGTGGTTCGCGCGCGAATTTCCGTCGGAGGAGGTGCGTGCGCGCTCTGATATCTTTCTCTCTCTTTAGCGGAGCCGTACGCTCGCTTTACGTACCTAAAGACAAACTTGAAAACAGATTCCGTTTGCGTGCAGGCTCCATCGCTTGCCGGCCTGTGTGCGGACAGCCGGTGCGTTCGCGCTGTGATGCAAGACCTGCAGCGCGTCGCCAGGGAGGCCGAAATGGAGCCATACGAGGTTGTACGGAGGTGCGGAATTGCCTCAATTGGATTTGTTAAGGCGCCAAATGCCATTCTGAGTGCAACTGTGAACGAAACGTTTGCTCGTCTTCTTTTGTCGATGTGAGCGACTCACAACCGCACCTCTTCTCTCTCGCAGAATCCGCCTCGTCCCGGAGGCCTTCTCCGTCACCAACAACCTCCTCACGCCCAGCTTCAAAATCAACCGCCCCGAATGCATAAAGAGGTACAACGGCGAGGTCGGCCAGTTGTATGCCGAAATGCGGGAGGTTCGAAAGAGGTCTCGCGCTTCCATTGCGTTTGGCGCCGTATCCGAGGGTGACGCCCTTCCCCTTGTACGTCACGCGTTCGCGTGCACGCTCGGACTGGAGCACGACAGCGACGTCGACGTGGAAAAGAGTTTCTTTGCACTCGGTGGGGATTCTGTTGCCGCGACGACGCTCGCGGCCCTTCTCTCCGCCTCGTTCCCGCAGGCGCACATTGCGGCCGTGCGGGTGTGGGAAGCGCCGACTGTCGTCGCGATGTCGCGCTTGGTGGCGTCGCTCTCCAGCGGTATGCCGCACGCGCCGACAGCCACCGAAGTGACGCTGGCGCACTTGCACGGCGTGGCAGAGAGGGAGGCGTCCGCACTCGTTGAAGTGCAGGAGCCCGTCCACAAGCGCCGCCGTGTGGATGCCACGGAATCGGCAAGCGAGGGGAGCATTCTCCTCACGGGCGCGACCGGCTTCGTGGGCGCTTTCACGCTCGCGGCGCTGCTTTCCACCGAAGGTCCTCGCATCTACTGCCTCGTTCGCGCGAAGAGCGACGCCGACGCACTTGGACGCCTCGAGAAAACACTTGCGGGCTACGGAATCGGCGCTGGGGATGCGTTGCGGCAGAGGGTCGTGGCGCTTGCGGGCGACGTGTCCCTGGAGCGCTTTGGCCTCACCCCGGATGCCTACGCCGCGCTGTCCGCGAGCGTCGACCGCATCGTGCACCTTGCGGCGGAGGTCAATCTTGTGCGGCCGTACGCGACCTTGGAAAAGTGCGTGCGACAGCGTGCGTTTGTGTTCGTCTGACATGCGGCATCTGGATACGACGCGAAAGGTGCCGTTAGCGTAGCGATTGCACTGACGCTCGATTTGCGACCTTCTCCCTGCCGCAGGGCTAATGTGCAAGGGACGTGCCATGTTCTGCGCTTTGCGCTTTCGGACGGACGTCGTCGTCGCGTGCACTACACATCAACAATTGCCGCGTTCTCTGGATACCCTGCGGGCGACATCTACGAGGTTTGGGCTGCGATTGCTGTGTACGGATGCGTTCTCGCTTGGTCCAAGTTGTGTGTTGTCTCATACAGCCCACTTTGCGCTTCGCGTCCCTTAGAACGACACGTGCACACGTCACGTGGCGGTGCCATGGAATGGGTATGCACAGTCGAAGCTTGTGGGGGAGCTTGTTTGCTGGCGCGTTGCGCGTGAGACCGCCCTGCCGATCTCAATTCACCGGCTCGGTGAGTGCGTGTGCGTGCCTGTGCAGCACTCCCTCTGTTACTTGCAGACTCGTCCCATTTCGCGCCTGTCTACGCGCCGCTCATCACTAGCTAATGCATCGCGGCTGCAGGTGAAATCACGGCGCACACAACAACGCACGCATCGAATTCCGCCGACTCCTTCCGCCGCATCCTCAAGACTGTGCGCGAGTGTGGCCAGGCACCCGACCTCTCCTCATCCGAGGCCTCGGCGCTTGGCAGCGTCCCATTCGCGGACATGACGCCCGTCGACTACTGCGCCGCCGCACTCGCCCACTTTGTCCAAAGTGAAAGCGTCGGTGAGGGGACCGGTGTGCCGTCCGTCCACCACATCGTGAACCCGCGGCCGATCACGTGGCACGACGCGTTTGCCGTTGTGCTCGGTGGCGGGGTCGGCGACGGCCCGGTGCTCGTGCCGCTGGAAAACTGGTGTGTCGGTGGGACGGAGGGAAGTGCGGCGGGGACAAAAGAGGTCGAGCTCGCGCGATTTTTCTTCGCGGGAACGAAGGCCGAGCGCGTGTACCGTGTATGCGTGGGCAGCGGCGACGGGGATGCACTTGCTCGCGCGGGCGTGCCGTTCCCTTCGCTTGGCGCAGCGTACTACCGGGCTGCTGTGATCGAGTAAACGACTGGAGCAATGCAAATTTCATTCGCCTCGAGCGTAGCGGAATAATATTTTGCGAGCAGCGTGGGCGGGAGGAGGGGAAGGGTTAAAAGAGTGGCGATGGCTGCTGATCTGTTCGTGGTTCGCGGGAAGGGTTCAACAGGCATGTTGCCCATTTCGTGCGTCGACGCGCCTTCGTCCCAAATACGAACAGTCGGGCGTGCACGTGCGTTGCTGGGGCCGCCACGGACGGCCTGCGGATTGCCGCAGTAAATGCTTTCAATGCACACACACACACACACACACACACACACACGCACACGCACACACACACACACACACACACACACACACACACACACACGCACGCACGCAAATGTGTTCATTGAAAGCTCCTTTGTTTGAACTTGTCCTTAGTGCTTCAGTTTCGAGCCATTTCTTCTGCGTTCATTCTTCACCGTGTCCACTCAAAGCCCCTCTGCTTGAGCTTGGTCCTATTCATTTCCAGCCAATTCTTCGCGCCAAAACTCCCCTCGTCCACAGCCGCACATCGAATCAACGCAACGCCCCTCGCCTCGTCACGTGAGATCCCCGTGCCGTGGAAGAGACAGTCGCCCAAGAAATACATCGCGCCAAAGTGGCCCATTGCAGCCGCTTTCTCCCACTGCGCAGCACCCGCCGACTCGTCACGCGACACGCCGTCGCCGTAGAACAGGCACAGGCCGAGGTAGTGCATTCCCGCCGCACACCCGCCGTTCGCAGAAGAGACAAAGAGCGAATGCGCCTTCCCATTGTCCATTACGACCCCCCCATAGTGAACATAACCCATCTCAAACGCACGCACGGGGTCGGCCTCGTCGCCGGCGGAGAAAAGGAGAGATGCACTCGTATTTGCAGTCGCTCGCTGCCGTTCCGCCTGATAGTCGTAGTGGTCAGCGCACGAATGCGCACTTAGGATGACGAGGGACAAGCGGGCGCGCGCCTTCTCCACTTCGGTCGCATTTTCGTCCGCGAGTACCTCTTCGAAGAGCGTCCGCGCGCGCTTCCATGCGAACGGAGCAAAGTGAAACGCCCTTATCGCGCACTCAAAGGGGTGTAACACGAGTTTCTCCGTGGGAATGCGCGTATTCACCTCCTCGCGAAACGCGGCGTCCTCAAAGTGTCTGCGCGTGCACAGCGACGACAGGCGGTAAAGGCGCTCGCGGCAAAGAAGGCGCAAGAGGCGACTACACGTCTTGGCCAGCGCGCCCTTCTCGCCATTTGTCAGATAGGGGAGCACGTGAACGACAATCAACTCTGGAGGGAGCGTATCGAGGCTTGGCGAATGCAAAGCGGCGTCTGCCCTCACCCTTGCGCGAGTAACGACGTCGTTACCCATGCCAATTATTCGAAAGTGAACGCCGGAGTAAGGCTTTCAACCCAGACGAAATACGGGAGCCCGCGGGTCACTCGGCGTGGCGTTACTGAGAAAGGCACATTCACTGGCGCAATGAATTGTCAAGCGGCCCCTGCGTAGGCCCCGTTGGACGCACGGCCCTCACACCTCGCACAGCAGAAGCACACCGGCACGCACAGCTTCACATAAGCAACACGCTCACAGGCATAGCAAATTTCCACACATACACAAACTAGTACAACCAAAAGGCAAAAGGGGTTCACAGTGAATACGCCCCGATGCCGGCACACCCGCACACGTTGTTCAGGCGGGTTATTGCAAGGCGGTAACACAACTTCATCCGGGGTAGTGGGCGACCCATCACGTGATAATCACGTGATCATTGTCGGTTGCCTAGGCGACTGCAGGGCGACCCCACACCACTGTGGGACATATCATTGAGTTCGTTTCCCTTCAATTGTATCATTCACTCGCACTCTGCCGCTGCTAGTAAGAGGAGGCTTGGCAGTGCGTGCAGGCGACCGCAGGGTCCTCGGCGCGGCTGGCGTGTGTGTGGTCGTTGTGCGCGCCGCGCGTTGCGTGCGTTGAAGAATGACGGAGCTCCTCTGCAAGTGGCTCAACGAGGACGTCAAGCTGTCAAGGCCCGTTGGTGCGTGTGACCTCTCGCCGGCCAATTCGCTTTCGCCCGCACTCACACGCGCTTTACTTCCATGCGCACGTGCGTGCGCTTCCGAGTGCGCTGTGTGTTGTGTGTGTGTGTGTGTGTGTGTGTGTGTGTGTGTGTGTGTGTGTGTGTGTGTGTGTGTGTGTGTGTGTGTGTGTGTGTGTGTGTGTGTGTGTGTGTGTGTGTGTGTGTGATGCTTCTATTCGCGCTGTCTCCTTTTTTTTGAATTTGGGCTCACATTTTGTGGCCGTGTTCGCAGAATCGGCGAGCTTTCAGCGCGACTTTAGCAATGGCTATCTCTTTGGCGAGCTTTTGCAGCGGTTCCATCTCCAGGATGACTTTGACGCGTTTGTTCGGAGCAACACGTCCGACGCAAAGCTCAACAACTTCAAGCGCCTCGAGCGCACGCTCCTCCTCCTCGGCGTTCCCTTTAGCGCGCGCACGGCACACGAGATCATGAACGAGAATGCGCGCGAAACGGCCAATCTCACGTACCAGCTGTACGTTGCGCTGCGCCGGAAGAATGCGACGAGTGGGCAGCAGACGTCGACGTCGCTGCAGGCGGCCAAGGGGACCGTGCGCAGCAACTTTGACGAGCTGGATCGCGCACGCCACGAGTCGATCCTTCGTCACCAGGTGCCCCGGCAGACGGACATTGATTTGCAACGTCTCTCGGACCCCTTTGTGCGTGAGGCGAAGCGCAAGGAAACGATGTCGTTGTCGCAGCGGCTTCAGGAAGAGGCCGAGCAGAAACGCGTTCGGGACGAGCGCCACGGGGAAATGCTGGCAAAGACGAAGCAGCGCAAGGCTGAGTACGACGCGTGGGCCAACTCGTTTGAACAGCTCGCGCGCACGCATGGCGCAAGCCACCCGGACAGCTGGCAGACGGCGCACCGGCGAATGGAGGAGCAGAAGATCCAGGAGACGCGCGCGCGCAAGGACGTGAGTGATGATGCGAATCGCCTGTTTGTGTGAAGAATTTGCATAATTGCAGACGTGTGTGTGTGTGTGTGTATGTGTGTGTGTGTGTGTGGGTGGGTGTGTGTGTGTGTGTGTGTGTGTGTGTGTGTGTGTGTGTGCATCATGGCGTCGATCTGATGTTCCTGTCATATTATTCCATCCCACCCCGCAGACGTCGCGCAAGATGCACTCGATGGAGGTCGCCGAGGGCATCGAGACGTTCGAGCGCACACTCCGCAAGTTCGTTATGAACAGCGAGAATGCTGACGACGCAGCTGCCGGCGCTTCCCCCTCGGGTGCGCAGCCGGGGTCGCCCCAAGCGGCGTCGGCGGGTGGTCGCAACGTGCAGTTGCCGCGTCTCGGCGCCACGCGTCGCGCGGGAAGTCCGCTGAGTGGCGCTGCGGTGGAATCGGACGAGTACATTGAGCGAATTAAGGCGCGAAAGACGGAGGAGGCCCTCGCCCGCAGGGTGCGTTGCCGCTGCTGCTTGCTGTGTCTCGTGTTGCGTGTGTGCTGTTAAGTCTTTGCCAACGCACGCGCATCACATATGCATGCCGCCTTCTCTCGTGTTGCTTGTTTGCTGCGACATCTAGGCTTACGCACGTGGATCGCACACGCACGCAGGAGCGCGAGAAGCGCCGCCGCAAGGTGATGGTGGACCAGCAGCGTGCGCAGGAGGACCTCGAGGCTTCGCGCCACGAGGCCGTCCTGCTCTCCCGCCTCATGCGCCAGTCGATGCACGAGCGGAAGATCGCCGCGCAGCTCATGCAGACGCGCCGCGAGAAGGACGTTATTCGCGAGAACAGGCTCTTCCGTGAGCGCCAGTACACTGAGCGCCGTCAGCGCGACTACGAGGGTGAGTGGACGTGCTGGTAGTGTTGTGTGCGACGCCCGACGTTGAAATGCATAGATATACCGTCGCTGACGTCTCCCTGGCTCTGTCACGCGCAGAGGCGATGCGTCGCGAGGCGGAGCTTGCTCGGCAGGTCAAGCAGGAGTACGAGGCCCACGCGACGGCCGAGCGCGAGCGTCACCAGCTAATGGAGGCCGCCCGCCTTCACGCGCGCTACGAACGCCACTACGACTTCTGCCACGGCGTGCTCATGGATATCGTGGACTTGGCGTCGAAGGTCGCCGAGTACTCGGAAATTTCGGGCCACAAGCTGCCTCCGAAGCTTCTCCGCGAGTGGAAGACGCTGTTCCTATCGGCCAAGCCGCTCTACGCCGAGCCCGCGCCGGCGCAGGAGGGCCGCACGTCGCGCCCGACCAGCGGCGCCGTGTCGTCGACGTCGGGAGTGCAGCTTGCGATTGCGGGACAACCGCCGGCTTCTGCGGCCGCGGACCGCTTCTTTGTTCCCGTGGGCACGGGCGTGGAGGAGGTGGCGCCGACGGAAGAGGACGAGGAGGTGCAGGCGCTGCTCGACACGGCCGACTTCAACGACTACCTCGAAGCGCACGGCGACTGGGCGTCGGATGCAGACACGACGGCCATCGTCCCGAAGGCCGGCGTCATCCTCGGTCACGTGGTCCATCGCCTCCTCACGACGACGTACCCGGTCGAGCCCCCTGCGCCGCCGCCCGAATTCCCTGCGTTCCCCCTCCGCGCTGCGTTTCTCGGCAAGAGCTTTGCTGGCAAGTCGCTCGCTGCCGTGGCGATTGCGACGCAGTACCGCGCGACGGTGCTCGACATCAACCGCCTCGTGGACGAAGCCATTCAGGCTTTCAAGGCGCGCGAGCCCCCGCGCCGCAAGGCCAGCGGAAAGGCGGGCGAGGAGGACGCGCCGTCGGCGGATCTGTCGGTGCGCGCGGACCTCGGTCGCCAGGCACAGGACCTGCTGCTGGAGGGGCGCGACGTGGACGACGTGATCCTCGTCAAGCTCATGGCGGAGGCGATTCGGTCGATCGACCTCGACTCCGAACAGGCCGGCGGGTGGATCATGGACGGGTTCCCCGCGACGGCACGCCAGGCCCAGCTGCTCGAGAAGGAGCTCACGGGCTACGAGCCCCAGCAGAAGGAGGCGGCGAACGAGGCGGCCGACAAGCGCGGGGGCGCCGGCGCGAAGAGCGGGCGTGGCAAGGCGCAGCAGCGGGACAAGAAGAAGAAGTCGGTCATTGTCGTCGACCCGGACAGCGAGCGCCAGGCCGAACAGCGCCCGCCCCGCAGCGGCATCGACCTCGTCGTCATGTTCTCGCTGCCCGACAGCGCCGCCCTCAAGCGAGCGCTCGGCAGGCGCCAGGACCCCCTCACTGGAGCGACGTTCCACCTCGACAACGACCCGCCGCCCCCGCAGGCGGTTGCGATTCAGCGCGGGGACACGGGCGTGCACGGACGCCTTACGCCTGTGCGCGACGCGAGCAACGAGGAGGCGCAGCTGCAGCAGCGGCTGACGGCGTATCAGGACGAGGGCAAGCAGATCGAGGACTGGTATGCGCTCTTCAAGAACCTACGGTGGGTGTTACGTTCTGCGGCGGTCCTGCGCTGTTGTGAGTGTCTTTGTGTCGTGCACGCCTTTTACCAGCGCACATGTGCACAAAATGGCATGTACTAACGCACAACGTCCCTTTTCTCCGCGCAGCACTGTGGACGCATCGCTTGCGCGCGACGGTATGCTTGAGCGCATCCGGGGCGTCTTTGACGAGTTCCTCCGCGCGAAGAAGGCCGAAGCCGAGGGCGTTCCTCCCGAGGGCACGCCTCCGAACGCTGCCACGCCCTCTGGCGCCGCACCGCTCACGGCCGTCGCCTCTGTCCCGTCGGCAACGGCACCACCGGCCGTGGGACCGACGCCCTCGCTCGCCGCGATTGGGCAAATGGGCTCGCTGCAGTCGCTGCACCACCAGACAATTCCCGAGGACCGCCCGCCCGACGACGCGCCCAGTGCGTCCGCCGGGGCTTCATCCGCAGCCATCGGACCGAAGGAGTCTGTCACGGGCAAGCGCAGTGCCGCGGCAAGCCCCGTGCCCACGTCTGCCGGGCGCGCGCGCGGACGCAGCACGCCTCAGAAGGACGGTGCCCACGTGCCCGCGAACGGCCTGCAGGCGACTGTGTCCGTCGTTGACGCTAGCGCCGCAGCCACCCCGGATCAAGCGACGGCTGCCGGTGCTCCCGCGAGTGCCGGTGCCGTGGTGGTGGCCGAGCCGGAGGGCTTTGCGGATCTTCCCATCGACCAGGAGCTCGCCGGGCTGCTCACGTCGCAGTGGGAGCTCATCGAAGGCAACTACGTGTCGACGACGCGCCACGTGTTCCGCATGCTGCGCCAGGAGCGCGAGCGCATTCTGCGGTACTTTTTCAACACGAAGCAGAACTTTCTGTCGTTCCTGCGCCGCCCCGACCGCAAGCAGGAGCTGGTTGCACGCTGGCAGCGCGCGTACAACGCCGTCGACGAGGACATTCGCGACGACCCCGAGACGAAGGCGGAGCTGCACCGCCGCGTGGACGACCTCCGCGAGGCGCTGTGGGACATTAGCGACCAGCGCAAGGATGAGGCCGAGAAGGAGCGCCACGCCGTCATGGAGGAGCGGTGGCTCGAGGACCACATCGGCATCCTCACGAACCTCTACATCCGCCTCATGCAGGTGCGTGTGCGCGCGCGCAATTGCCCGTCACCCGCCCTGTCGCACTGCATTCCCTGACCATCCCCTTCCCTGCGTGCTTGCAATGCCTCTTTACGTCGCCCGCTTCTGTCTGTTGCACTGCATTACGCCTAACCCCGTCCCTCCACGTCGCGGTCGCACAGGTCGAAGTGGACCGCTTCCAGGACTCGAGCCAGCTCCTCGACGACTACTACTGCGCGATGACCGAGCACCGCCTCATCGAGGATCCCATTGCCGGCGTGCTCATCGCAATGATCGACCTCCCGCCCACCGAGGGCCCCCCTGAGCCTGGCCAAGAGGGCGCGCCGGGCACGCTGGGTGCGCCTGGGCATGGCGTCGGCGCGGCGACGGCGGCGCGTGCGGAGGGCCTCGGGTCTGCGGATCCCTCGCGTCGACGCAAGCTGCCGCTCGTGCGCCGCATGACGTACCAGCCGCAGCCCGTGAAGCCCACCAAGAAGGGCGACGCCGGCGGCAATGCGAACAACGCTGCTGCTGCTGCTGCGGCCGCTGCTGCCGCTGCTGCTGCGGCCGCGGCTGCCGGCGCGTCGCAGGGCCTGTCGGACGCCGACCGCCAGCTCGTGTTTGACGCGTTCACGACTGCCATGTCCTCGGTAGCCAAGATGAAGATTCGCCACGAGCAGGAGTTTGCGCAGGAGAACGCGCCGGCGCCGGCGCCGGCTGCTGCAGCGCCCGCACCTGCGCCCCCTGCGACGGCTCGCCACGGCAAGGAGTCTGTGATGGACGTGCGTCCTGGTAAGGAGTCTGTGGTCGACGTGCGCGCGGTCGCTGCGTCGTCCGTGATGCTGAACACGGCCGGATCGGCGAACGCGGCCGCGTCGGGGGACAAGCTCACGGGCGCTGCGGGAATTGCGCCCATTGCGCCCGTCGCGGAGAGCGAGGGCGAGGGCGAGGGCGCCAATAACGATGACGCCGAGAGGCAGCGCATGGTGGACCGGGCGCTCGCGGAGAGGGACCGCGCGATCAAGCACGAGTCGCGGCGCGTGGAGTTGCGGCTGGAGCTCGTTCGCGTGCGCACGCTTGCCGTTCTCACGGAGCTCAAGACAATGGCGGAGGAGACGTTCAAAGTGATGGACGACTGGCTTGGCGAACGGTGGGTGCGGTTGCTTATCAATTCCACCCGCCTTCATCTTGCGTGACGTTTCATATAGACAGCGCAGTGCCACGTATGTGTGAGTGCTGTCATGAACTTGTGCAAGGGGACTAACATGACCCGTGGTCCACCGTTGCAGCTATCGCCGCGAGATGGAGTCGATCGATGCGCTGTGCGATGTCATGCGTGAGGCCATTGAGGGCGAGCAGAAGATCATGCACGAGCTCGTCCTCGAGGGCGCCGAGCTGGTCGTCGACGAGGAGGTGCGTAACAGCTCGTTACGTGTGCGTGTGCCACTTCGGCTGCCCTTGTCGGTGCAACAGTTGCAGTGATTTTCATAGGGACTTTATTGACGTGCTCTTACATTACGCGCACTCTCTCACACACAGGTCTTGACCTTTGAGCCTCCGCCGCCTCCGCGCGCACCGACGCCCATCGAGGACCCGCATGCGGACACGTTCACCGTGGCGCAGCTCAAGTCGCTCGTGACGCAGTTTTCCACGCTGGCGCCCTCTGGGTTCCTGCCGACGTCCGAGTTTGTGTCGCTGATGCAGTCGCTCGCGGCGCTGGGCGGGCAGTCGGACTCGCTCCCGGAGGACTGGTTCACGGCAACCGCGGGCTTGCTGCAGGCCGTGTGCGCGCTCCTTTCGTCCACGGACTGCGTCGACTGGCGCGTGTTTGTCGTCGCCGCTTCGGGTGTTGCGCCGCTGGCGTCCGTCGCCGCTGCGGAGAAATACCGCGTCCTATTTGAGGAAAAGGACACCGACAAGTCGTCGAGGGTGAGTGCCGGTCACGTGGCTCATGTATTGCTTGGGTACTATGCCCGTATTTGTAGATGTGCGGCGACTGACTGTGTTGTGTGCGCAGGTGGACCGCGCTGCGTATGACTCGATCACGCTGTGGTTCGAGGCGGACGAGGACGTGGCCGAGGGCCAATACAACCGCCCCGCGAACCTGAAGGACCTCTTCTTCTCGATATTCAAGGACAGCGAGGGCCGCATTCGTTACCGCGAGTTCCTCCTGCATTTTGCGAGCGGCCGCGACACGAATGAGGGCCTCCGCAAGGCCTTTGCGGTCATGTCGAACGAAGTGACGCCCACGGACGAGGCCGCCGCCGCCGAGTTTGCGCACGGAGTCACTGCCGACGAGTTCTGCCGCATCCTTCATCACGGGAACAGGGACATTCACGAGAACCACCGCCTCCGTGGCCTTGCCGATGCCTCGGATCCGCTGTCGAAGGTGCGCACTGCGTCTGATGTTGCGTTGTTGCGCTGTTGTGCGACACTGCCCATTTGCTGACGGTGTGTGCGATTGTGCACAGGACCGCGTGTACTCTGTTTTTGCCGCGCTGGGTGTGCCTGATAACGGGCGCATCACGCTCGATCGCCTGAGCAAGCATGCGGACGCGGCTGGGATGCTAGATGCTTGCGTCTCCCTGCGCCTGACGGTGGGTTCCTGTACTGGTTGGGTTGTGTGTGGCCTTCGTATCACGCGTTTTTGGACGTGTTCTAATGTGCTTGATACAATACGGTCGCAGGATTTCCGCGCTGCCGTCAAGCTCCGCCGCGAGTCCCTGCTTTAGTTCAAAAATGCAAAGCGTGCGCGTGCGTGTGTCTCAATGTTGTTGCCGCAATTAACAGTCTGAGTTACAAGTCGTTGTTGTGTATTTCCCACGTAACAATCATGCGGGCAAAAACTTCATCGTCGCTTCGTACACCTGCGTTGTGTAACAGAGGCATATTCAGCGAAGCGCGCACACGCACACGCACAGTCACGCACGCAGCTTTCAGCTCTGAAGCCACAAGCACCCACCAAGAAGCCAACGGCGTTCGCGGGAAACGCCCTCACGACCGTAGGGACAAACTGCGCAAAGAAGATTTAGGCACTCGAATGAATTTCGTGAGCTTCATAATCGAGACCTTCGCGCGACACTCACCCCTTTGAGCAGCGCGCCGGTGCCGTGGCGCGCGGCGAGTGTACGCATGCAGTCCAATACGCCCTTGTACTCGCCCACGGGCGAAATTTGAATCATCGTCTTGGCGACGTCAAAGGGGTACGTCGAAGCATGGTAGGCCATGCCCGCGACACCTCCCGCGAGGATGACGAGCACGGGGTTCGCGCTGTGGTGGAGCTCTGCGGACGAGGGTTTGTGCCGGTGGTCGACGGGATGGCCGCCGTGCGTCTCGGTGAAGTCGTGTATCTTGTTCAACTCTTTCGCCGCGAATTTTCCCATCATGACCTTAAGCCCCTCTGCCGGTGGAACACACTCCCTCAGTGCGCGCACGCAACGCATACACGCATCGCACACATGCCACAGAACAACGTAACTAGACACAAAAAAGGACGGCAAAAGTTGACTCCTCACCGTAAACGCCAAAGAAGACGGCGTAACCGGGCACATCGCGCAATAGCGTCGCTGTGTAGCCGAGATAGAGGCTGCCGAGGCCACTCTGCCGCACAAGCGATCGCGCCACAGTCATCGGACCCACATTCGCGTGGTCCCCCTGCCCGTGTGCAGCAGCCCCGTGCCCAAGACCCATGACCTGCCGTTGCAGTCCGTGAGCAATGGGAATCGAACGCGAACGGATGCATGGGGAGCATAGACACAACCCGAACGCCGCCCAAACACCCGTGCGGGGAATAAGCGCACGCAACCGGCACAACGGCGTACCGACCTGCAGCCTGTTCTTCACGACGTCGATCGGGCACGTGATCACCGACTGGGCGAGGCCAGCAAAGGCGCCCGAAATGAACGGCGAGACGTTGTCCGATATGCCCGGCGTGCCCTCAAGACGGTCCTCGACGTTACTGAAGACACCGAAGAGCACGCCATTGACGAAGGCGGAGGCGGCGAGGGGCGGAGAGAGGCCGCGGAACACGCCGGACCATCCCTCGTGTTTGATAATGTTGCGAAACACAGAGACCGCACTAATGGGTGTTGTGGCCACTTGCATGCGTGTCTGCAAGGGAATGGATGTCACCATCGCCAACGGGCACACCGCATAAGGAGACACACGAAAAAGATGCACGTTATACACGTATACGCACAAAGACACACAGACAGGCGGGCAGGGACACACACACACGTGTAACTGATGGAGATCCCATCGGAACACGGCCTGCATGGCCGCACCTTGACAATGTCGAGCGGATATCCGGCCGTTTCTTCGGCCATTCCCGCGAATGTCCCGGCAATCGAGCCACGCCCGACATGTCCCACGACCCGCGTGAGACCACGCACAACACCGGCAAGCGCACCCGACGCAGACGCCTCCGTGTTGGCGTCGGGGCTGGCGGCAGCCACTGCAGTAACGTAAGTAAGCACCTTTGCGGTCAGAGTAGACTACAAACGATGCCCACGCGCCGATGCTCACGTGCCGATCAGCGACATGACACATGCATGTGCACACATACACGCACGCATGCGCACACACATGCGCACACACATACACGCACGCATGCGCACACAAATACACGCACGCATGCGCACACATGCGCACACACATACACACGCATGCGCACACGCATACACGCACGCATGCGCACACACATACAAGCACGCATGCGCATACACAGGTGCACACAACGTACTTGTCGGCGGTACGGGACCCGCAGGCACCTCGGGCGCCATTTTCGCAAAAGAAGGCTTTGCGAGAAAGGTCAGATATGCCAGCAGTATTTAAGGCATAACACTGCTATTTTCGACGAGATGAGTCGTGGGTGAGTCAGCCGAACGCGGTGCTTGCGTGTTGTGTGTGTGTGTGCGTGTGTATGCATCAGTGTCTGGCACACACCGGGGATGACCGCGGTGGTAACATGTGTTACAAAACTGACGTGACAGCAGAGAAAATGCCGAAGTCTCGGCGAGAATTCAAACCCTCAAAAAAACAGTTCCCGCCAGAGGCTCTCTTGTTCCCGCTGTGCCCACAGAACAAGAGCGAGAGCCAGTAGCGCTCGAGTGCGAAGAACAACAAAAGTTCGAACGCGCCCTCCGTCGCAAGCAGTGCCAAAATGGTTGAGATTGCGAGCGACGGCCCCTTCTCCATGTCCATAGACAACAGCGTCTTCATTGTGCCCGCCATCATCGTCCTCGCCATCGCAGGTGCGCACCCACTCAGACGCACCCTCTCACCCACTCAGACACCCGCTCACACGCCCCCTCATGCACACGCACTCGCGCGCGCGCACGCATTATCAGCCTTGCGTCCGCCACAACATCGCTCATTCCTCGTCCTTGGTGTTGCTTGACGACGCTCGACGCTTTGTTCGCAGGGCTCGTGGGATATAAGCTCTACTCGAGCTCGCAGTCGCGCACAGCAGCGAAGCAGCGCCGCGGGGACAAGAAGAAGAAGTGAGAGTAAAGGAGCGCTTGATGTCGTTCCAGCCGTCGTCGAAAAGGGTACGCCGTGTCCCATCATCACTTTGCTAGGAGCACACGTGCGCAATTACCCATCGCTGTCACTCGTGTTACGACCATGCGCGTCCACCGCTTGCGCATAGCGCCTTAGTTGTTCAGCTGCCACGTCGCTTTCCGGCAATTGTTGTGCGAGCGCGCGGGCAAAGTCTGCGCGCGCCGAAAACAAGTTGCGCGCTGTGGGCGGTCGATTGTGAGCAGGAGCGCATGGCGAATATGGTGTGAGTAGGAGCGTATGGAACATGGTGGGTGTGAATACGCCGGCGAGCGCATGGCCAACAGGGTGGGTGTGAATACGAGCGCATGGCCAACAAGGTGGGTGAATAGGAACGCATGGCCAACAGGGTGGGTGTGAATACGAGCGCATGGCCAACAGGGTGGGTGTGAATAGGAACGCATGGCCAACAGGGTGGGTGTGAATACGAGCGTATGGAACATGGGGGGGGGGGGGGGGGGGGGGGGGTGAATAAGAGCGCATGGCGAACAGCGAAGTGAAGTGATGGCGCGATGGTGGGACGCGGCGTACCCTTTGCAACGACGGCTGGAACGCGCGGGTCGAAATAGGCGCGCGACCACCAATCGTGCCGCTCACGCCACAGCCCAACGACCACGTGACTGCGCAGAACAGGCGAATGGAGAGAGGCATCAGTGACAAAGCCACCCCTCTCTGACACTCTCAGCGCTCACCGCGTGCGTGTGTCCATCGCCGCCGCACGGAGCGCTTCCCACAGCGCGCCATCCGACGCGCATGCGGCCACGTCCGCGCGACGCACAAGCGCACCCGCATATGCCACTGGATCGAGCTCTACAGTTCGACGGCGACGGTGAGCGGGGAGATAGGGAGAAATTCCACGGGCGCGACTGCTCACCTGCGGCGTCTGCAAGCACATCGGCCGTGGGATCGAGGGCGGCAAGGCGGCGCAGGAGCGCAGCAAGGGCGCGCGCATCGCCCACATTGTGTCGCCGCAGAAACACGTACAGCATTCTTTTGATGATGCCGGCGAATGCGCAGAGTGGCCAAGCACGTGAGCGAAGGGTTGCTGGCACACTAGAGCATTGGCCACAGCAAGTTGCCACGCATGCCATTGCAAACGCGTCAGTCTCACCGCATTGCGATTGGGTTGTCCGGCTGGCGCTCGCAGAGTCCTTCAAGCCGCGTGCGTGCGTCGGCGATTCGCCCGGACGCCTCCAACAGCTGCGCAACAACAACAACAACGGCGGTGTCAGGAGTGTCGATAGGTAGCCGAGTAATTTGTTACGTGCTTGACCAGATCCGCCCCTACGAGTGGGGATCGAACCAGCACGCACAACTGTGCACGTGCGCGCGCGCGCGCGCGCGCGTGTGTGTGTGTGTGTGTTTGCGGGACGAATTGGGAAGAGCAACTGTGCACACGGCGCAAGTGTGCACTGCGCATTGCGGCAAGCGAAGAAGGGTCACCTCAACGTAGCGCGCGTGGAATGCTTCCGCATCGGCGCCCAATTCAAACGCCTTCTCTAAGTGACCGACAGCCGACGCATACATGGGCGAGGCCGTCGCCGCTCCCGCGCGAGTGCGCGAACGGGCCTGGTGCGGGGACTCGTCCTCTGCGCCGCTGCTTGTGCCTGGCCCAAAACGAGTGTCAGTAGAGACAGCGCAAGGGTCAATCCAACTCCAACACGTTTCCCTTCCTGTCAGCTAACGGCTTCCACACACACCTTCGGAGAACGAGTCTGTGCGCGATCGCCGCCGCGGGCGCTCTCGCGGCAATGACGCCTGCCACAGCGCAGCAGCGAACATGCCGCAGTGCGCGTGAAACAGGGGCTCGCTCCCGTACGGGTCCGCGTGCAGGTATCTGGACCAGGCGCAGTCACGTGAGACGGGGAGACAGAGGGGAACAGCAGAGTGGTCTCCGTTACGCATGCGCCAACATCTCAACAAGAGCTGAACAGCAACAACTGCGGCAACACCCGCGCACCCTGCGAGGCTGTCGTAGGCGTCCCTCAGGTCCCCACGGCGCGCTATGTAGAGAGCGAGCTCAAGAATGACTTCGGTGCGCTGCGAACGGATGCCGTTTCAAATACAGAGCGCGGAAGACATAAGGCAGAGGAGGCCATCGATCAAGGGAGTGTGCGCCTTGTTCCGAGCCAGCGCAGTAACGCACCCTTTCGCGCGCGTATGGCAAAATTCGCCTGAAAAAGCGGACACACTGCACATGGTTGTGGGGCGTGCGTTGCAGCACCTCGATTCCCGCCTGTTACGAACGACGCGACAAGCAGTCAGCCTTGTGTGGTGGGATTGCAGAATAGCTAACAGCAGAGAAGTGCACGCGTGCTTCTAACAGTGGAGGAAAGAGGTGAAGGGGG
>CALSCQ010002810.1:10000-12578 GCA_943704525.1 Pigoraptor vietnamica | reverse complement strand
GCCATGATCACGTCGACCGCGGCATTCCCCGACACCGCCAGCCCCGCGGGCGACCCGACGCACGTGAACGAGACGCCGCTTGCGCCCACAATGGCCACGGAGTAAGTGATCGACAAAACCGACGTCAACGCGTAGTCGCCGCTCGCAAGCGCGATCGTGACGGGTGCGCCGAGGGACGACCCCGCGGCCACGGCAGCGCCCAGGGTCGCAAGTGGATGAGTTGCATTGCCGCGACCTGCGGCGTCGACACCGCCGTCGGCAGCGGTGGCCACGTGCACAAGGGAGGCGTCGGTGACGAAGCATGAACACAGGAGTGTGAAAATGAGGAAATGGTGAGAGATCGTTCCGATGTTTCGCATCATTTCTCAAGTGGATGAGCGAGAGACACCTCGCGGAATTCAGGCTGTGGGGTGTGCGACAAACATTGCCGAAAACGCGCGTAATGAAGAGACACGCGCGCTCTATCCATGCGCATGCACGCAGCGCAGTTCCAGGCCCAACACCCACACACGAGCATGCATACACTTGGGTCGAAACACGTTCGCGAAAACACCTTGGCTAAAAAGGGGAGTCGGGGGCACACACAGTCGACCTGGCCATCGGTTGCCAAGTCCGACATATCATCTGTACCCTTGAATTGAAAGACCCATCATTTTAAAAGAAAAATTGGGGGCTCTTCAATTTAAAATTGAGACAAACGGATGTCCGGATTCGACAGTGACAACTGACATGTTACGCTAGGGTGAGGGTTACGGAGATGTTTGTCATGTCCCCCGCACACTTCAATTCAAGACACATGTGTGAGGGAAGGGTATTATATTTGCAAGACATGTAACGGCGTTGTGGTAATGTGTCTCGCGACAGCGACAAAGTCAAATCCAGAGCGACCGGCGCACAAGAATTTAAATGTCGTCAATGTTAATCTCGTCGGCCGGCTTGGGCGCAACGGGGGTCGCAGGGCCACGGCTCGTGCTGACGGGCTCGGACACGTCTTCTTCCTCCTCACTCTCGTCGTCAGCGTCCCTGCAAAATCGAGCCGAGAAAAAGACATTAAAACGAGACGATTGAACGCATTGTACCGCATAGCCGCCACTGATACGTGCGTGCTATGGCACAGTTGCCCACTCGACAGCCATCCACACGTTCACGGCATCGCACAAATGGTACCGCCACCCACTTGAGCCACTCGATGAATTTCGCCCCGGACTTGAGGAGCTTTTCCGTCGCCTCCTTCGGCACAAATTCGCCGGTGGGTGCCTCGGCGGCGTACGCGAGAATCCCCTCCTCGTCGAGAATTTCGCAGTCGTACAGCTCTTTGAGCACGTGCGCAAAATTGCTGCCCTCGCCCATGAGCGGGTGCGAGTACGTCGCAATGCGCTCAATGCCGCCGAGGAAGATCCTGCGAACACACGCAAACGTCAGGTCGGGGCAACAACGACAACACGCATGTCTGCGCCAGCACGCATGCACGCACGAAGCACGCACACAGCGCGCCCGACTCTAGAAGGCGCTCACGGACGCAGGCACACATTCGTAAGTCTTTGCGCACACGCATACGTACGCACCTGCGCGTCCGGTCAGTCTGGAGGGCGAAAATGCGGAACAGCTTGCAGTCTGCAGCCATGTAATTCTTGAATTGCCCGAACAAATATCGAATAAACGGGCTCTTCTTCTGAGCGAGGGCCGCCGCGCACATCTGTTCGTCGGGCGACGTCATGCGCGAGAGCTCGTTGTTGAGGATGGGAATAATGGCCTGCGGCGAGCAATGCGCTTAGTGCAAGCCCACACAAAAATGCTGGGGAGAGGAAGAACGATACAGGTGGCGGTAACATGAACTGTGTGCCAGGGACAATATGGACAGCAGCGGAATGGTTAGCAGAGGAACCGCGGCGACGAGGTGCAACCGGCAGCAGTGGGCCACACGCACCTCCTCCACAATGTCCAGCTTCTTCGCCTCGTTGAAAATGTCCTTTGGCGTCTTCTTCGACTGCTGCATAAAGGCAAACAGCTTCTCCACAAGCGCGTCCTTCGTCGGTTCCTTGCCCGCGGCGGCCAGCTTGGCGCCAGCCTCGCCGAGTTCGGCTTCGAGCTTTTCTCGCCGCGCCCTGCACGCGTCGATGGAAAAAAGTGGTCAGCACACTGCCCTTTCGCATGTATGCGACCGCGACTAGCGAGCAGTCGAATGGAGGCAAGTTCCTGTGTGTGAGTGTGTGTGTGTGTGTGTGTGAGTGAGCGAGAGAGTGAGTGTGTATGTGTCTGTATGCGTGAGGGAGCGTGTGCTCGGTGTGTCCGTTTCCTCGTGCATAATAATTACGCGCATGTAGGGGAATCAGAGAGGCTGAGCGGGTGACCCACTTGACGGCCTCCGCGCTCGTGTCCATGGACCAATCGCCATCGTCCTCGTCCTCCGCCTCCTCCTTCTTTGACTTCTTCGACGACTTTACGGGCGTTTCCGCCGGCGCCACGCCGTTCTCGGTCGAGGGCGTCGCAGTGTCCTGGACGCGCCAACACCACGTGCATTGACGTAAGCATGTGCACATAAGGGACGCTCTGCAAGCACACTCACTACAGCACAGAT
>CALSCQ010002810.1:0-5000 GCA_943704525.1 Pigoraptor vietnamica | reverse complement strand
GAGACGTCTGTCACAGACACTCTCATAGGTCCGTCTCCTTGGCCCTTCCGCGCTGCAGGACGGGCAGTCGCAGCAGGTCGCCCCTACGCAGCGGCGATGGTGGCGGTGACGAATCGGCCGACGCCGCCCCGGAAGAAGACGTGAGGGCCGGCGCTGACCCGGACTGCTTGCGAAGCGGCTCGGGCGGAGTCGTCACGGCGCGCTCCGCGTACGCCGCGGAACGACGCCGGCGCGCCTGCACGGCCTTTTCGATGAAGTTGATCGCGGGACTCGACTTCCTGCGGGCGCGGGGAATCGGCGGCGTCGCGTCGTCCGACGTCGTCGAGACTTCGCCCGCCCTCTGCGACTGCGGGGACGACAATTCGTCCTCCTCGGCCGTTTGCGAGTTGGAGCGGCGCCTGCGACGCATCTTCTCCTTGAACGCGCCGATCTTGTCGGAGACCCAGTCCGGCACAGCGGACAGGCGGCGCGCGGGGCTGCCGAGCGGAGACCGGACGGCCTCGTCGAGGACGTTGCTTGCGAGGGAATCCGACGAGCCAATCTCGACGTACTTTGCGCCGGACTCGCAGCTCGTCTTGACGGCGTCCACCGGGGACGGCTTGTCCTTGGCCGCATCGACCGAGGAAGGGACGGCGACAAGTTCCGAGATGAGCTTGACGAGCGCCTCCGAACGGAAGCGCAGAATGGGCGTGAGAAACTCCGGGGAGAGGAGGGCTGCGCGCTGTCCCTCGGCGAGCATGGCGACGATGTAGTGCCCGAGGCCCTCGCGCTTGGTGAACGAGAGGGGTGCGCCGCCCGTGAACGCACCAAAGTTCGGCACGCCGGTCTTGGCCGCGAACTGGACCGAGTAGCGGGGCATGGGCGCGCTGTCGTCGCCGGGGGTCGGGGCGTCGTACCCGTCATGCCTCACGGCGCATACGACGTGGTTAAAGTGGCTGCGGAACACGGACGGGTCGAACGGGCCGCACCCTTCCTCCAGGAACACGATCACGCAGACGTCATTTCCGACGTGACGCTTGCGCTGGAGCTGCTGCGGGTCCTTCTCGCCGTAGGGCAGCAGCGTGCTCACGTGATACATGACCTCGACCTCCGACGGCGCCCCGTCCACCGGAGCGCCCTTTTCGTGGGCGGGCGCGCGCCCGCTGTGAGAAGAGCCGTCAAAGTACACCGAGTGCTCGCCAGTCGTTCCTCGTCGCGTGTCCAGGCCGCCCGCGAATCCCACGTGACCCTCGAGGGGGATGCGCGCACCCAGCTGCGAGAGGAACTCGTCAAAAGCGCCGGTGCTGTCGCGGTTTCCGAATATCTCGTCCTCCGTCTCCTGTCCCGGTCGCACGCACACGACGCCAAACTTGAAGTGCTTGGGGTAAGCGAAATCGGCGTGCTTCTCCTCGAATTCGACGAGCCGCCTCTGCAGCGACGACGGCACACCCCCGCGCCTGTCCCGCACGCGAATCGCCGCCGTGACGAGAGCCTTCTTCAGCGCCTTGCACGTCGAACGCAGACGCGCGACAATCGCCGCCTTCAAGTCGGCTTCGGACAGCTTCGCGTTCGGGCCCTCGCTCAGCGGCACCGGCACTCGCAAGACGTGCGAGCAGTGCGCCGTCCACACCAGCACCTTATAGCCCGCGGGCGATCCCTCGCGGCCCTTGTCTCGCCGCGTCACCATGACGAGCCCAGGCTCCTTGTCTCCATGCGGAGCGACGTAGAGGTGATGCTTCTGCCCGGCAAAATCGCGCGCGTACGTCCTCTCAAAGAGGCGCTGGCAGCACTCCCGGTGCACGACGCCGCTCCGGCCGCCGACATCGATCTCCGGCGGCGCACACAGGTTGTTTGCGAGCCGGTGGTTCACGTGCCACTCGCCGGGCTGCGTCGTGATGACATCTCCGGGTACGAATGACCCTGATCCCGGCCGGCTCGTTGTCGCGCTGAGCGGAGTAACGTCGTCGAACATCGCCCGAGGGTCCACCAGTCGAAAGTCGGGCCACGCGGGCGGCGAGAGCGAACCCGTCGGCGACCATAGGCAATCAAAGTGGGGCTGGAGCACCGCCGCCATTTCCACTTATCGCCTGCGCGCGCCGGTCGCGGCCACAGCAACTGTCCGACAAGCCTTGCCCCCGTCAACTTGTCAACGATAAGAGCGTGAAGCGAACATGTATGCAACGAAGCCCGCGAAAGCGAAGATTCAATTGGAAGTTGAGGTGGGCTAGTGAGAGCGATTTCGTCACCGCGACTTATCTCAGTCAGTCAGCAGTGGGTGTGTTGGCGTCCCGAAATTAACTAAAATTAACGGAAGCGTGAGCGTGCACAACTGACGACCTGATTTGAGCCATTTAGGAGAGAGCGTACGTTCCCTAGCGTTCGGAGTGAGTGCGTGCGCCGTGTGTGTGGGTGCGCGTGTGTGTGGGTGCGTGTACGCTTGCCTGGGGAAGTGCGCATGTCGCCCGGTCAACGAAACTGTGTGGGGGAAAAAACCACAAATGCAGTGTTGCACGCCCGCAAGGGGTGTGGAGCTGTATGGAGAATTTTCAATTGGAATATTCGGCTTAAATTGTACAATTCTGATTGATGACACACATAACGAAAATGACTGAAATAATGTTCTTGCTAAAACAGCACTTTAGCCAAATTTTAAGGCGTGGTATTCATACACAATGCAGTGTCTTACACTGAGCTCTTCATGCGATTGAGGCAATTTCCATCTTTGGAACATTACGCGAATGCGACTTCCGCATTAGGAAGTGTCCACTGTGGACAAAAATAGCGAAGGTGACATGCTGGAATGCGGCGTTCCGCGACGCCTGGCGCTGTGACACTCGCGTGCGTATAGCCGTTGGTAGCTTCAGATGAACACGCCCACCAACGAGCACCTTGTGTTCTCCCTGCACAACGAATTCATTGTCGCACAGCACTCTCAAATAAGATAGTTTCCTGATTCGTGTGCATGTAACTTCCGGCAGTTCTCCATCCGACATTCTCACTGAATTGGAGGGGCACGCGCCGCCCATAATTAGACCTACCGTATTCCACGCAACGCTGTGCAACTCCGTCGTCCTGTCCCGCACCATCGGCAGGCGTGCCTCTCGAAATGGATGTTGCCCTGGCAACAGTTTATGCATGCTGAAGTGTATACGGTGGCAGTTTTATAGGGACTTTTAAGCGTCTCGATAGGTGGCGTGCAATGTGTACAGTAGCCTGAGAATGCTCTTCAGGTCCTGCTTCACCAAGTCTGCCACAAAGTGAAAAAAAAGGCATAAAAAAGGTTGAGTAAAAGAATTCACAGGACGACGTGTTACTGATAAACTGGGTTCCGTTACCCTTACCTTCCGGCTTGACCCTGATCCGGGGTATCTTGGGCGTTGCCGCAATCAACTCCATGCAGAGCCTTGCATTGTGCAGCTGCGGCACACAGAAATGAGAGTGAGCACACGAGATGACGCAGGCGATATTAGAGCGTGAATGGAGTGAGCACACGAGATGACGCATGGCAATATTAGAGCGTGTGTGAGACCATGTGTTTATGTGTTGCGTGAGACGAATGGCTGGCGTGAGCACGAGTTTGTGAGTGCGTAAGAGTGTGAGTGTGCTGCCTGCAAGTGAGAGTGTGCGAGAGAGAGTGTGTTGCGTGCACTACCTTCATGTTCACGTTGACCGGTGTCATGTAGTACTTGTTCAGCGGCACATAGTAGTTGCCGAGGAGGCCAAGCAGAAGGATGAGGTACACGCCGTCCTGGAATTGCGTCCCGAGGTCCGTCACTTGGATGCTCAGCTTTCCAAGGTGCTTGTTGACGAATGCGACCAGGTGCTGCGCCGAAAAGCGCCAACAATAGTCGCGATGACAGCAATAAGCATAGTGTAACAACAGTCACCAACGACAACACCGAGCATAGTGAACAACAGTCACCAACGACAACGACAACAACATAAAAAATAAAACAAATATAAATAAAAAATCGTGGAACTCTGAAACTCCATTATTTTCGGAGGAGCACACACGCAGACATGGAGCGTTGTACAGCGCGCATCTTAGTGTTGCATGGAGCAAGCTGTTGATTGCTGATACGCACATATTTGACGACCTCGAGCTTCTCGGGCAGCTTGAACAGAGCGTCAAAGGCGTCCGGCTCCTCTGCGAACGGCAACAGCACCGAGTGCTCAACGACAGGCATACACTATAGCGCGACACGGCGAAACAACGAAAAACATTCTATCCGTAGCGTACCTTCGACGGGTGCAGGCGCTCTGAGCGGGTTACGCACATGCAAGGAGCAAGACGTGAGTGAACGATATGAGCAAGAACGGAGAGTGAAACAGAACTGCGACAATCGATGCGATCGAGAGAGAAAAGTGTGGCAAAAGTGAGTAATTTCGGGGCGTGACACATACGGGGCTTCGGGGGGCGCCTCGACGGGACCCTTGATCTCCTCGCCCGTGACAGGGAACCACATGGTCTTGTTGCTGACGATGCGGTTCTTCACCTGCGACGAATACACACACACACGCACACACGTCGGATTAGTGGGTACGGCGCTTGTGGAGCGTGTCTGCGCTCGTGGCGTCACAATATGTGTGCCTGGAGGGCGCGCCCGTTCCCTCCCTACGCACACACATACCGTCACGCAACGACAAGCGCACATATGCCCCACGAAGAGGCTGAAGATAATGATACAAAGCCACACGATATTCACCTCCTTGACGACCATGGCAATTTTGAGGTTCGTCGGCACCTCAAACGGCGCCTTAAGTGCGCCCGCGAGTGTGAGAAGGAGCGCGAGAATGGCGGGCAATTCCTTCCTTCGAATGGCTGTGGACAGGCAGGGGCATTAGAGATACAATGCCGCGCGGATGGGCGGATATGTGTGTGTTGTCTGTGTGTGTGTGTGTGTGTCAGAGAGAGAGAGAGAGAGAGAGAGAGAGAGAGAGAGAGAGAGAGAGAGAGAGAGAGAGAGAGAGAGAGAGAGAGAGAGAGTGTGTGTGTGTGTGTGTGTGTGTGTGTGTGTGTG
>CALSCQ010002808.1:0-11339 GCA_943704525.1 Pigoraptor vietnamica | reverse complement strand
CTCCCCCCAACGCACGCACACACATACACGTTTCTGCAGTACTCGGCATTTCGTATCTCGCCTGGCTTTTAAGAATCATTCCGCTTGCGCTGACCTACTCGAGTAACTTGCAGGCAATGTGGCGAGCGCCGATGGCGGCGCCGTCCACGTTGAGGGAAACGCGACGCTTTCTGCGCTGGCCTGCACGTTTGGCGACAATGTGGCCAGGCGCACGGACGGCGGCGCAATCTTCTCCGGGGGCCACAACATGCTCGCACTGAACGGCAGCACGTTCTACCGCAACGCGGCCAAGTATGCGGGTGGGGCCCTTTCCGTCCGCAGCGGGCGGCCCGACGACATCATGTGCACCATGTGCGCATTCGCGAACAACACGGCCGAGCAGGGCTCTGTTTTGTACGCGTCGAACCCTCGCGTCGTCCCGCTCTCGTTCGTCAACGCGACTGTCGCGCCCGCGCCGTCGTCCGGGGACGTGTCCGGAAGCCCCGCGACCATGCACGTCATCACCCCGCCCCCAGCGGCGGTTTACAGCGGCGAGACGGGGCACACGTTTTCCCTGGACCTCCGCGACCACGAGGGGCGCCCAGTGTCGGCGTTTCGCGAGAATCCCGCGGTTATTCGCGTGTCACTCTCGCCGGTCCCGCCGGGTGCCTTCAACTCGAGCCGCGCCCGGCTGTTTGGCGACACGCTGGTGTCCTCGACGGATGCGATCATCCCGTTTTCGTACGGGGTGTTTGGGTACGCGGGCACGTACCAGCTGGAGCTCACGGGCGAGGGCGCGGCTGCCGAGGTGGTCCCCCTGGCGTTCATCGTCTCGATAACGGAATGCCCGGTCTACCTGACGGGCCGCGGCGTCACCGCCGAGGGCTTCCCGACGTGCAGCCAGGGACCCGTCTCATCAGGTGAGATCAATACAGCCGTTGCGGCTGACACTGCACGCTGCCAACTGTGATTGACTGGCTTCACGCGCAATTTTGCAGGCTCTGGGGCGCCGCTCGAAATCATACTCCCGACGACGCTGCTGGGATTCGCGGCCTTTGCGATCGTTTTCGGCGTGTGGTACAAGTACAAGCGCCGGCAGATCATCGCCAAGTCGCGCAACTGGCTCATCGACTTTAAGGACCTCGTGTTCGAGCGGGTAATCGGCCAGGTGTGTGGGACGGGAGCCCGAGAGTATTCATGTGAGATGTACACGATCAAGGCACGCATTGTTAACCTTTGGAGTGCGGATGCACAGGGATCGTTCGGGCGGGTCTTTGTCGGACAACTGCGCGGCGCCACCGTGGCGATCAAAGTCATTCGCGACAGTAACGTGACGCTTTCGGAGAGCGGCACGGAGCGGTCGACGGCAAAGTCCGATGGTGCCGCGGGGGACAGCGGGCTGCAGACGGATATCTACACGTCGGTTCGCGTGGACCTCAAATCCCACATGAAGAAGACGAGCCGCGAAGATGCCGTCTCCTACCATGCAGCCGTGAATGCGTTCTTGCAGGTGCAGTTCGCGTTTGTGCCTGTCGGGATCGTTGTTCTCCTCTGCTGCTATTTCGTGTTGTGCTCGTGCGAAATCGGCCAGCCGATGCCGGCGACGCGCTGAAAATGGCTGTACTGTACTGGAACCTGCGTCTTTACTCCGTCGTCTTTTTTTTTTTCCACCGCAGGAGATCGAGCTGGTTACAAAACTTAGGCATCCAAATATCGTGCTGTTCATGGGAGCCTCGGTGTTCGGTACGGATTAGAGTTATAGATGTTGCAGTTGTACTGTCTTTATTGCAGTGGACGTTTAATTTGTAACCCAACGTTTTCTACTACCTATTGTAGAGCCGGACATTGCGCTGGTGACCGAATTCATGAGCAACGGATCTTTGACCGATGCATTCGATCGCCTACCTGTCGAGGAATTCAACTGGAGAACTCGCATTCGTTTTGCACTGGGTGCGTACCCTGACCGTGCCAAGTCGCTAGCAGTCACATGATCATCGAGAGTCTAATTTGTCGATTTTGAAATTGTTGTGCTCTGCTGATTCATAATGCAATCGTTGTTACTGCGCAGATGCGGCCAAGGGCATGGAGTATCTTCATTCCAACAATCCGCCTCGTACGTCATGTCGCGGAATGTTTGTGTTCGGCTGTTTTGCTGTACCATTGCAATTCAATTTGATCCTGCAAAATGCGGTGCGCTGGCTGACGTTTATGTTGTGCCTTTGGCGCCCCATTATCAACCACGAGCATAGTCCTCCACCTCGACCTGAAGGTATGTTTGTAGCTGTGAGAAATTGATGTGTGTTAACTACTTCGGTTTTTGACCACGCATACATTTCATGCGTTGGCAGACCTGATTTTGATTTATGTATTTTACTTGTGCATTCCGCAGTCACCGAACCTTCTCATTGACGATCGCCTACGGCTGAAAGGTAAGTGATATCACTCCTGCGCGTAACGAGTCTCCTGCGCTGAATTTGATGGTGCGAAACGCATATTGTAATGTCAATGCATTACATGAAGGCATTGACTTGATCGATGCTGCAGTGTCGGATTTCGGACTTGCGACAATCCAGAAGGCCCACTCGGACTCGCAATCTGTGGGCACACTTTACTGGATGGCCCCGGAACTGATTGTGGGAACGCGCCACCTCACTGGTGCGGCGGATGTCTACAGCTACGGTATGTGAATTCGGCGCTTCAATTGCGGCTTTCAATTCTGTTGAGCCATCATTGTTTAAAGCAATGCCGACGGCTCGGTTTTTTTTTGTATTTAATCCTACTATTCGAACTCGAGCCCACGCTGACGTCCTACTCCACGACAGGTATCATTCTTTGGGAACTAATGGCGCGGCGACTGCCCTATCGGCGAGTGTTGGGGATGCGTTCTAGAGAAGACCAATCATGTGCTCTCAACTGTTATGGCATTTGAGTTCTAATTTGTGGCTATCTTTACTCATTCTCATAGTTTTTACACAAATCAATGTAGGTATGCGAGTGGCATGACGCCAATGCTGGCCATGCACGTTGTGCGCACCGAGCACCGTCCGATGCCGGTCCCCCCAAACGTTCCGGCAGAATATGCTGCGCTCATGCGCGCGTGCTGGTCTTCGGAGCCATCTTCTCGCCCGCTCTTCAGCAGCATCTCATCTTCTCTCGAGAGCATGCTTGCTGTCGCCGATCTTTGGGAGGACACGGTCATCCGCCCCTTCAAGAGCGGGGACCCGGAGGTCGATTTCCGTCACATGATCAGTGATTTTCCGCCGGGTATGGCGGCGGACAACTTTTTTGCCTTCATGGGCAATGACGGCGACTCGCAGCCCGCACAAGCAAAACGTCGAAGCACACTCTCGGGATTGTCGTCGCAGCTCAAATCGTTCTTGCAGCGGATTGCGGGCTGACGCGGCCGCACATTAAAGGATCGGGCGGGCTACGGATTGAAATTTTCACTTCACACTATTCGTTAATTAAGTACTGTCCAGTCATATCTTGAAAGGTTGGCCTTGCCCGGCAAGGCACAAGCCTTGCTCAATCGACGAATTAAGATAACTAAAGGCGCGCGCTTCGGAAGGTGACATTCAAGTTTACAGGGCCAAAGCTGCATACGTTTGAACTCGCGCGAATTGCTGGGCAAACGAGAGGCACAAGGACACGCGAAGACGCAGACGCAGACACACCACACGCGCAGACCCACCACATGAACAGGGACGGCACAGTCGCAACAGACGCACAATCGCACCACCGGCGCACAGGGACACAGACGCGTAGAGACACATGCAGACGCACGCACACGCACACACATCTCAAGCGCACAGGGACTCAAAGGGGCACCACATGCCGAAAGACTGAGTCGGACGCCTCCCAAGCATAGAGGGACGCACAGGGACCACGTGAGCACGGGAAACACAGGGGACGCACCACGCGCAGCGGGAATTCACAAACGCACAGACGCACCAGCAGCTACACGCGTGCAGACATGACACGCGCATAGACACACACACAGATGAACCCTACTATCACAGGGAAACGCAGACGCACCATTCCACACACATGCCGGACCACACACCGACCAAGCGAACAAGGGCACACAGACGCACCACAACCTCACCTGAGCACACACAGACACACAATACACTTACCACCAGACGGACAAAAAGATTGCACCACAAGCGGACTTGGGCACATGACGCACCATATGCACACGGGTGCAGACACACACACTGACGCACCAACCGGGCACAGGGACACCCACCGCACCACGCGCACAGAGAGACACACAGATCGCCAGAGAGACACACAGATCGCCACATATGCGCAGAGACACTAACACCAGACACACAGACACACACAACACGCCAGGGACACACAGACACACAGACACACACAACACGCCAGGGACACACAGACACACAGACACACAACACGCCGGGACACACACAGACACACACAACACGCGAGGGACTGACACACACAGACACACCGCATGCGCTTACACTGAGACACACCACGCAGCACAGTGCAGACACAGACGCACACACGGACGCACCACACACGCACAGGGGCACACAGAGACGCACCACGCGCACAGAGACACGCAGACGGCGCACTGGCAATCTGATGCGCGGGACACGCAGACGCACACCAACGCGCCGACACAGGGACATACATGGAGTACACTGATTAGTAACTAGTTTGACTCAGCCGAGGGCCGCTGCGCAGTTCTCAGTGAACTGAGACACACGCGCACGCTGGCGGCCGGCACACACTGACACACACACAGGCACTCATGCACGCACACACACACGGGCACACACACAGGCACTCATGCACGCACGAACACACTGGCACACACACACGCACTCCTGCACGCACACACTGGCACACACACACGCACTCCTGCACGCACACACTGGCACACACACACGCACTCATGCACGCACACACTGGCACACACACATGCACTCATGCACGCACACACTGGCACACACACATGCACGCACGCACACCGTGGCGCACACACATGCACTCATGCATGCACGCACACATACACACTGGCACACGCACACATACTTCTCTCTCTTTCTCTCTTTGTCTAGCCTTCAATTCCTTAGCGAAGTGTCCAGACATAGGTGGAGTGTGAACAGCGACCCCCCCCGGATGAAGATGAGGCGTGGGTGTTCGGTCTTCTATTCATCGCATCCGCTTCCTCTCTCCTTCCATCGCCGCATCCCTTCATCGGAGCGCGGCATCGGTGCGACACACAGCACTGCGCAGCCATGGCGCAGCTGGGGGACCCCCTTGCGCGGGTTGTCAAGCGGATCGAGGCTCTCGAAAAGATGATCGAACCCCTCGAGGCCATTGTGCTCGCCCAGCGGACTCACGAACAGAACGACGAGTTGAAGCGGCTGGGCGCTGAGCTGGTCGAGCGGCTCAAGGAGAAGAACAGCCTGAGTGCCGGTGGGTGCGTCTACGTGTGCTTGTCGCACGCAATGCGTCCATGTTTCCTACTTTTTGTTCCCCGCCCTTCGCTCAAATTGCGCCCCCGTCTTTGTTTCTTTCAGCGGCGGCGAACAGTGCGGGTGCGTCGACGACCGGTGAGCCCATCGCCTTTTTCTTGATTCGCTGTGCTCTGTTTGTCGCATTTGTGTGCGGCCGTCTTTTCCTTGTGACGGTGGCTTTTGTGCGCAGTCCCCTGTCGCCTCTCTTGTTGTGTTGTGGCCTTGTATCGAAGTGTTTGCTGTGTGTGTGTAGCGCATTCCGTGACGTTGCGTGTACGTGTGCGTGTTTGTGTATGGCGAGTCGGTGATGTGCTGTGCGTTGGTGATGTGCCCAGGGCGAACCCTGCTTCACTTCTTTGTCTTGTTTTGTGAGTATGGCGGGCGGCAGTTTCATGCTATGCATGCTGCTGCGTGTGCGCTTGGCGTTAATGACGGAGCATGTTTATGTTGGCGTGCGCCCTATTTGTCGTCGTTGTCGTTGTGTCGTGTGGATTTCGACGACGGACTAAGAGTGAAAGGTCTATGTAATTCGCAGCCAAGCGGGGAAGGGACCAATTCGAGGATGATTACCCGGCGGTCGTGAAGGCGATTCGAATTCTTGCACGTCGAATGGAGGCTGGTTTTCGAAGTCTTCAACCCGCCCGCAAGAGAGGTGATTGATGCGTGTTTGGTTCACGTGGATGGCACTGCGACGGCTTTTAGCAACTTGTCTGAATCGTGACGCTTGGCATGATTGCAGTTGTAAAATTGAGCGCGATAACGGATGGCGATGAGCGAGCCCTCCGTGACGCAATGTTCCGTGCGACCGAGGAGATACGCACGACTAACGCTGCTGAGATTGACGGATACGCGGCTCTTTACTTCGGCGAGTCGTCCGACCTAATGGCGACACAATTTAATTGGGACCCAGACGTCGCTGAGCCCGACCAGTACGAGAGGTATTTGACTTTCCTTCAACAGAGGATATGCCGACGCAGAGAAAACCCGGTCTCCGTGCGGCACGAAGAAGACCGGCTCTCCGTGTGGCGTTGCCTCCCCGGCACACACAATATTTCGTTGCCGGGCCTCCCTGTGGACCTGACTGGTTTCGCTGATGCAATCGTCGTCGATGTCGGGGAGGCCCCTTGTAACCTCGAGACCTCGCGTGCGGGCACCCGCCTCGTTTTCGAGCTGAAGAAAAACGCCGCGTCTGAATCGCAGTACGTACGGCAGGCGACCGGGCAGCTGGTTGCTGCGGCGCTGCTTAGCGTCTACCCCGTCGTCCATGTTCTGACCGACCTGCGCAATCATTTCCGATTCACGTGGATTGAGGAGCACCAAGGCCGGACCCGCCTCGTCCTTTGCTACACCATGTCACCGTCGCGCGCGTGGCTTATCATCTGCGGTCACCTCCTGCGCGGTTCGGTGGATTGGGCCAAGGTTATCCAACCGGCGGTCTGCGAGCCGATCAAGCCGCCCGAGCCCGAGCCAGCGGATCGTCACGTTCTGGCCCCTATCGCCGAGGGCGAGGAGCACGAGGCACGTGCACCACATGCCGAAGATGATGTTGCCAATCTGGACGACGTCATGGATCTCATGTCGGCAGACGATGCACGGGAGACGTTCACGCTGAAACTCGTCGGCTGCGCTCTGCGTGCTCGTGTGTTAGGGGGGTTCTCGGCATGCCCGCCTGAGCACATGTACTCATGAACTGTTGCTTCTGTCCATTAGCGCATCTCCTGTGGGAACTCTGGCTGTGAGTAGTAAGTCCAATGCTCACTATCTGACTCACGTGAGTGTGTGTGTGTGTGGGGGGGGGGGGGGGGGGGGGCAGAGGAATAGATTGGTGGGGCGCTTTTTGCTAGCAGTGGTTTTGCCAGCAGTCATGTGATCGGAATTTTTGCAAGCAGTCCCGCAGTAGCATTACTACACGAAAAAACGACGGAAAATTTTTGCCAGCAGTCACGTCCATGACTGATGACAGCGGCAGCCAAGGGGCCCATGTCGAGGATGGCAACAGCCACTGAGCCATCTTGGGTCAAACCTAGGGGAAGGGTGGGCTAGTGCGAGGTCACCAATTGTGACCAACAGCCACGGGTGGCTGGCAAACTGGCGCTCGGATGGCAGCAAACTGGCCTGTCAAATCCCTTCACTTCGAGGCCGGCCACTCAAGACTGACTTTGACTGAGCAACCATCTTGTGTTGGCGTGAGCATTAGGGAGTATACCGCTTTTCGCTGCACAAATTTGTCTGGCGATAAAAAGCGGCGCATGTTCCTAAAATGCCCCAATTTATACACTCTCGGGACTTTTAGCCGACACGCACCATGGAAACAGTAAACATGATGTCACAGCGGCACACCGACATATGAGATCATCCCACACACACACGCAGAAATCCAACTCGGTTCAACATCGGCCTGCACTGCAAGTTTACGATGGGACGGCACGCTGGCGCCAGAACTTCGCCCATGTCATGAGCAGCCAGCAGTATCAGATGCTGGAATGAATGCTACGGTGCACACGCCGGACTGGCAGTCTTTGGACTGAACCAGCGGCCGTCTGGCCTAGGCCTCGGCAGACATGTAACGTGCAAGGACCGATATTGATACATTCTTTACTTACAATCAGCGATCTTCCACAAGTGCCCATTGCCCGCACGCAGAAGTTCCAGCAACGGCGCGCCGGACGGCTGATTCTAAATTTTTAGTGGCAGTTGATTGTTTTTTTTAGTTTTGGGGAGTAACCGAAACCGAGATCACGTGAGTATCTTGTGAGTAACAGGTTTGTTGCTGTAACCGATGGCGTAATTGGATTTTACTCCGACTAACTCTGGCTAACGAATTCCGGTTGAAATTGAAAATGAACAACTCCCTTACAACAATTTAAAACTTGTTCAGTGACGCTCTTCTCTTAACGACACCGACTCGAGCAATATGGAAACACCGTCCACAACCATGCGGGAGACAGCGTCGACGGGAGAACAGGCGGCGCTCGCGGACGACGACGTGTCGCTGCTCCTCGGCCTCTCGGAAGAGGTGCTCGTGCACCTCGTCAAAATTGGCCGCTTCACGCTCACGGACGTCGGCCACCTCCGCGCGACGTGCACGGCGCTGCGCGGGTTTTTCGACCGCATCCGCGACACGGTCAACGAGTGCGTCGTGGGCGACCTGTCGAAGTACCGCCCCTACGGCCACTGGGACATTGACGGCGCGGCCAAGAGCGGGCACTTTGAGCTCATCCAGCTGCTCCACGAGGATGAGGTCAAGCACGGACGCGTGTCGCGGTGCACGCTGGCGGCGGTGGATGGCGTCCTCTGCCACGGGAATTGGGACGCGTTTGCGTTTCTCGTGCGCAACCGCAAGGAAGTGGACCCCCGCAGCAACAGTTCGCTCTACGACAAGGCAAGGAGTGAGTGGATGTGGACGTGGGAAAACCTCACGCGCGAACAGGCCGTCTTCCTCCTCGAGGAGGCGCAAGGGTACCTCGTTGGGTTCGCGCCCGGGGACGCCGCTATGGGTCCCATTCGGCGTGGCGAGTTGGACGTCGTGGCGAGGCTCCTCCCGCTCGTCGACGACTCAATCATGCAGTTGTTGGAGCTGTCGTTTAGGCACTGTTGCCAGTCGCGCGAGGTTTTCGACGCCGTCTTTCGAGAGTGCCGCAGTCGTGCAATTGACGACTGTCTCCTGACCATGTGTTTATTTTATGCGGCGGCAAGCAGCGAAAACGAGGGCCCCGAGCTGCTCGAGCTTGCCTTCAAGTACTCGCCCATGGCGCTCGCCGACCTGCCGCAGCGGGAACGTAATGATATTGCGGATGCGGCGGTCAATGCGGCCGTCATTGAGCGGCTTCGTGTGCTCGGGTTGAAGCGGACCCGCGTGAATGGGCGCGCAGACGATGCGGTGTTCAGCATGCTGCAGGAGGGCGCCAAGTGCGACTTCGATGCCCTCGAGCGGCTCCTCCTCCGCAACGACTATGCATCGGCGGAAGTGGCCGTGAAGCGCATGTCGCGCAACGACATGCTTAGGGCCATCGGGCACCTCGCCGACCGCTGTGCTGTGGATGCGCTGAAATGGATGCACGCGCACGGGTGCGAGTTAACTGGGAACACTTTGCTGTCGTCAACAATTAAGTTTCGCAAGTATCCGCTCACGGCAGAATACGTCGAGTTCGTGTGGCCGCTATTGGGCACGCTGCCATATTCGGTCAACGATGTCAATATCGTCCCATACGCGCTGTCTGCTGCTCGCACGTGGTTTAAGGACGCCGTGCGGCAAGGTGATGTGGCGCTCTTGCGCCGGCTGTGTGAGTGCGTCGATGTCGCGGCTGCGTTTGCCCATCGTAGTGCGCCGCGCGAGCACGCCGACCAGGCCGTGGATGCGGGGCTCGTCGACATGGTTTCATACATGATTGACGTGAACGCGCGCATGGTGCCCGTCATGGACACGGCGGAGGCCCGGAAGCCAGGTGCGTTCGACCTGCGCACGCGGCCGTTTGAGCTGACGCGCACGCTCGACGTGGCCGTGCGGGCGGGGAACTATCGGCTGGCTCGTCTGATTGACGGGCGCGTGCCGGGACTGCGTGCATCGCTGACGTCGGCGAGCCTTTCGCGGCGGTGGCGCGTATTCCAATGGGTGCTAGGGCGCCTCGATGCGACCGACTGGACACAGCAGTTGGGCGAGGCGCGTGTGGCCGCGCTGAGAGAGAAGCGAATGGAGGTTGTGCAGTGGATCGACGATCAAATGGGCGTGAAAGCGTGAGGGGCGGCGCACGCATGCGTGGATAAAAGTGATGTTCATAGGGGGGTTACCTATATCTTGCATCAAGAAGTCCTTTTACTGTTGATAGATCATAGCAAGGAGGCACGCGCAAAAGTGCTTCTCGAGCCGCTGAAACACAACAACAGCAAGATCTTCCTTCTCCCGACCGGCGTTCGCGCACACCTCCTGCACTTCCTCGGCCCTGGCTTTTTGGCTCGGGATATTTGCGACTTGACGACGATCGTAATCCTGGGGCAGCTCGAACTCGGGCACGTGGCTCTCATACGACCCCCTCGTCGCCGCAAGCTGTGTTGTTTCGTCCCAGCGCGCGATGAGGTGCCGGGTCAGCCCCGGTGTGATGGCTTCCAGTTCGACGATGACACAGGTTATGAACGACTTGATGTCTTCGAGCGCGTTCGAAAAAAAAGTGCCTGGAAGGCCCACGGCGGACGTGCAGATGTCGTTGGGTGCTTCGTCTGGTCGGCATGCCGTCGGCGAGCAGAGAGCAGGAGCGGCTTCACAATACAGCGCAATGCTGCCGCCGACGAAAATCACCGCAATGGCTCGCCGCACGGCCGCAGCATCGCACGCGCCACTCTTGAGAAGAATTTGCGGCGGCAAAACGAGATTTCGGAAAAACCTTAAGTTCGTCAGACGCGCGAGCGGCACATCCACACACGAGCCGGTAGACTTCGACTTTCCAAAGTAGGGCACGCACTTCCGCGAAGCCTTGTGGTACGTGCACGGTGCGCGGCCGCAATTTTCTTCGTCGCCGTTAGTATGTGGAAAAATTATTTCCCGAGGCTAAGGCTAGCTAAATCGGAACCAAAAATAGATTGTAATCTATAAATAGCACATCAGAGCATTCTGATTGCCTAAAGAGGGTTGTATCCGAGAAAATTGATTTTGACAGCCAGGTGACCTGAAATTACCAACATAGGGTTAGGGTTAGGGTTAGGGTTAGGGTTAGGGTTATGGTTATGGTTATGGTTATGGTTATGGTTAGTGTTAGGGTTAGGGTTAGGGTTAGGGTTAGGGTTAGGGTTAGGGTTAGGGTTAGGGTTAGGGTTAGGGTTAGGGTTAGGGTTAGGGTTAGGGTTAGGGTTAGGGTTAGGGTTAGGGTTAGG
>CALSCQ010002800.1:15548-30806 GCA_943704525.1 Pigoraptor vietnamica | reverse complement strand
GGGGGGGACAGAAGCTTACATGTAAACGCACTTCACGACGACACAAGCACTCTCACATCTCAGTATTTCTTCGTTCCCTCCCTTTTTTGCGCTAATCGCAGCGAAGTAACTCACGTTGAATATCTCCGGAAAGTACGGGATGTTGTACGAGGGGACGTAAAGCTGCGCAGCGAGGAGTTCGCTCGTGACGTCACGCGCAACGACCGTCCCCGGCATCTGCTCCGCAATCCAAACGACACCCGGCGCGAGAGGCACCGACGGGTTGAAGCGACCCATGCGGCGCGACGGGGAGAGCTTGAGGTCTGTGACGACCCACTGGTTGTTGTGCGTGCCGCTGTTCTCCATCGTGAACCAGCGAGACCATGCCTCGCCCCCGCGCGCGAGCCTGTTGGCGACCTGGCAACTGCGCGCGTATTGTCACAGTTGGGTTTCAGTGTGTGTGCCGCGTGGCATGATGGGAGACCCCACGCGACAGCGAACACGTCGACGACGAGAAAGGGAAGAACGGGGAACGACACACTTCGCCAGCAACAAAGAAGGGAAAAAATGAATTTGCAACGCATCCCAAAAGTGCGGCGTTTGAGGAGGTAATTGACGTGATCCCACCCACCGGACCCATGACGGCACAGACTGCGGCGTCAACAGCCCGTAGAGCGACTTGTTGAAGACGGAGAGGGACGTCTCGAGGACGACGAGGCCGCTGTCGAGCAGGTAAAAGTCGTCCTTGCTGTTGAGATCGGCTGCAATAGAAAAGATGGTGGTGTGTGTTTGGGGGGGGGGTCAGACAGGATAAAACAAAAAACCAGGTGTTAAGTTCGAGGGCAGCCAACAAGACTGAGACGCCCCGACGGGCCCTAAGATGTAAGCACGAGAGGTGAGAGGGGTTAAAAGGTCGAGCGGGGGCAAGTTGCATGCAATGAACACACCAGGACGCGCCGAGAGGGACAGCGTCGTCGCAGCCGCGCCGTATCGCCTGAGGTCCATGGAATAGTGCTTGAAGATCCGGAGGAGGTACGGGTAAATGTTGAACGTCGAGTGGCCGACGAAGAGCTTGCCTGTCGCAGGGTCCAGCTTGACGAGCCCGGAGCAGTCCATGCGCTCCGTCACGCGCTGGGGCACCTTGAGCGAGATGCCAGAGTACGCGGGAAGGAGATCCTCGAGGTCGCCGGCGAGCGTCAACGAGTAAATGTCCTCCTCCGTCAGCGCATTCTCGCTCGACACCGATACGTACCCGCGGTAAACACCGTAGGCCTGCGCCATGGCCACGCCCACCTGCACCCAAAACGCGCGGTCGTCCGGCGATTCGGCGTCAATGGGACGGGCGACGAGCGACGAGAGCGTGCTGTTGACGGCATCCCACATGTACGCGTTCTGCTGCTGCACATAAGAAGCGACCTTGGCCGGAAGCGCGCCGGACGGGGGCAAGCCCGTGGCCACCACAAAGTTGTCAAACGCCTGCGCAATCCGCACGTGCGTCAGCGCGCCCTCGAGAAAGCCGACGGCGAACCCCTGCTTCAGCGCAGAGAGAGAGGGATTCGACCGCCCGCTAAACTCGCCCCATCCCGTCACGTTGACGGCGTCATCGTACCACCCCGTCGCGAGCGCGTTGGGGGCTCGACCGGGGACGACCTTGAACGACTGCGACCGGAATTCCACATACGACGCATACGAGTCGTCGGCGAGGAAAGCGTCGGTGATGCCCTTGGCGGAATCCGCGGGCACTACGCTGTAAATGTCCCTGGGAAGCGGGGATGCACCATGGCACGCCACCGCAAGCAGCGCGACTGCGAGCGCAGCGACGAGACAACGAGATGCCATTGTGCGCAGAGAGAGAACCCTAGTAGAAAGGATGTTATCCGCACCCTCGCGTGGTCGTCGTGCGGGTGCGCACTCCCTGGCGTGCTAATGTCGGCTGCGCAAGGGACTCGCATTGATTCTCTTTCGAAGATTTGAGTGTGCGACGAGCAGACTACGCCGAACCCGTGACCGCACCTCACGTGACATCAGTCTTTAAAAGTTAGCGAGATCTCGCAAAGACACGCCCTGGCAACTCACAACTTTCCAAACTGAGACACTGAAGTGTGGCTGCTTTAGGTTTGGTATGCACATCGAGTCTCTCTCTCTCTCTGCGCGAACGTCTCCTCCAGTGTTTGCCGCACAAGGGGCATCGCGTTTTGTGTCTCTCGTGTTCGTGTGTCGTTCCGCTTGTTCTGTGTGTGGCCTGGGGGCGTGTGGCGTCGGCGTGCAGTGTGTGTGCGGCGGTAGGAGTGCGCCGAGAGAAATTCAATAGGCGCCTCGTGTTCGTTGAGGGGCTGTGTTCGCTTGCGAGAGGATGGGAAACAGCCAGAGTGTGTTCTCGGAGGACCAATTGGAGGAATATGAGGTGAGTTTTGTGGAGATGCCGCGTAAATCGTCAAAACGGTTTCTTTTGCAAATTTCAAATAGTGGGCGCTTTGGTGCTTCGCTGAAGTTCTCAACCCCCTCTTCTCTTTTCCCTCCCAACAGAACTGCACGTTCTTCACGAAGAAGGAGATCCTTGGGTGGGTTGCGCAGGGGATCCCTCACTTGGCGTTCACACTGCTTGTGTGTCACTCAATTATTTGTGGACGTCATTCGCGCCAGTTTCCCTTGCGAACACTTTTATAGACTTTCATCATCTTCCCTTGCGCGTGTTGCTGTCATGCCTCCGCCCACTCTGCACACGGTCTCTAAAAACACGCGCTCGTTTGGTCCGCCGCAGCATACACCAGCGCTTTCAGCAGCTGAACGTCGACAACAAGGAGAAGCTGTCGCGCGAGCAGGTGCTTGCACTGCCGGAGCTCAGCGTCAACCCCTTCAGGGAACAGATTGTCAAGGTCTTTTCGGAGGACGGCAGCGGCGCAATGACGTTTGAGGACTTTCTCGACTTTCTCTCGGTGTTCAGCGAGGGGGTGCGTGCCGACTGTGCTTTTCGCGGATTGTTTGTTGTTTGCTGCCACTGACATCAGACTCGCTTCAGTGCGTCGCTATTGTAGTATCTCTATGTCGCGCGCTGAGGCGTATTGTTGTTGAAGCGCTCATGTGCGTCGCACAATTGGCGCTTCGTCGCACCATTGCTCACTGGGACTCTGACGCTTGCAGGCGACGCGTGACGTGAAGGCCTCGTACGCTTTCAGGATATACGGTGCGTGTGAGCGTGGTCCATGGGCATCCTCTTTCCCACCCGACCGCCCCCCCTACCCCGCCCCACCGGTCTCCCTCTCCCACCTTACCTCTCTCTTACGAACAACGTGTTTGCTCCTACTTAGACATCGACGGCGACGGGTATCTTGACAAATCGGACCTGCTCATCGTCATATCGTCGCTCGTCGGCAGCGAACTCAACGAGAACGACATGGAATACGTGTGCGACAGGGTGCGTGGATTTGCAACGTGTGCGGTTCTTGCGCCGCAGTTTGGTCTGAGGCGACGTAGCCTGCGCGTCTGCTTTGTGTGTGCTCGTGTGAGTGTGCAGTGGATGTTGGTACGTGCAGGACGAATCCGTGTGCAATTCTGGCCATACTCGTGAGACCCGCCTTACTCACGCGCACGCCATGTGTCGCACGTGCAGATATTGGAGGAGTCCGACCTCGACGGCGACCAGCGCCTGTCGTACGTCGAATTTGAGCACATTATCGCGCGCGCCCCAGACTTCATCAAGTGGGTGTTGCGACGCGCAGCGAGAACTGCGGCATCTCTTGCTTCTCTCGTCGCCGCTCGTATTAATTTTGTGGTCCCATTGTTTTGGTCACATTCTTCTGTGTATTGAGCTCGCACTTATTTCTCTCGTCGCCCCGTTGTCTTACGCTCGTCGTCCCATGCCTTGTTTCTCTCGCGTAATTTCTTCTGTCGAGGTTGTTTTTCTATCGAGAGGTGTGCCCACGCCATGATTATGTGTCCTGACATGCTTTCCGCCCTCCCTCTGCAGCACATTCCGCATTCGGATATGAGTGCGCCCTCCCAATTTGTATTATAGCACGATGTCTTTGTCCCTTGCGCGCCGCGGCGTGTGCGTCTGAGCATAACCCGAAATCAACCGATACTCAATTTCACATCTCACAGAGAAGGTGTCTCGTTGCGAGACTTATTTATGTTGCAAGGGTGGTTGTACGGTGCGTCTGTCCAGCAGAGCGCGCGCGGTTGGGTGAGAGACGCGAACGAATACGCAAATTTCAAGCGCAGAGACGATACGCAGCGAGATATAAAAACACAGAGGGGACGGAACGAATCGCAGGCTACGGCCTGAGGCACGCAAGTTCGAGCGCACTGACAGGCAACGATGCATAAAAAACGCAGCGAGAGGGACAGCGCATGCCAGCGTCGCAGAGTGAGTACCGCGGCCAGCAGGATTCGAACTCGGGATGCTAGTGTCAGACTGTCGCGGGGCGAGAGACGCAGCGCAGATCGGTATTCTTTCCAATGAACGGCAAGCCAAAGGGGTCGAGCGACTTGAGTGTCGCGAGGTCCGAGAGGATGCGGAGGTCCGTCGTAAAGAGCTTGACGCCGCCTTCGCTGACGCCGGCAAAGAGGTACTTTCCATCCGACGATATCGTGAGAGACGCAAGGCCGCCGTCCGCCACACTGCACGCGGAGGGTGGGGTTCAGGAGTCGCTTGTGAGGAGGTACGGAGTGACGCATAAGATCCGCGTGAGAAGAGGAAGCGGAAAAACTCTCATACCCAAAGGAGAGGGGGCGGAGGACGAGGGAGAGGTACAGAGATGTCGATTGTCGATATGTGCGTTTGTGGGAATGCGAAACGGTGCTGACACACTTGTTTGCAGCAGTCAAATCAACCAAAGCGACGCACCCTTTGGTCATGGAGCTCAGCGACGTCACGACGACAGCCGCGCCCGTCCCGCACGTGGTCGTCATGTTGTACGCGCACACGTCGTTGTCGTCCGCCGCAGAAAAGAGAAGGCTGCAGGGCGGCAGACGCACGGCGAGTGAGCGACAGTCTGGCGAGGACAACCGCAATATAGGAACGAGGCACCCGACCAACAATAATGCATTTTTTTGCTCCACTCCGCAGCTCCCCCAAGTCTGTCTTCCTCACACCAATGCCACACACACACATTCACACACACCTATCGTCCGCGTTGAAATGCAGCTGGAACACGCGTCGCGTCTGCGACTCAAAGTGGCGCACGGAGAATGGCCACGAGCTCGTCCCGTCGATAAACCCGCCCGCGCGGACGCGTCGCATTCCGGAAAACACGCGCACGGCGCCAGTCTCCTCCCCCACCGCAAGCAAGTCTCCCGCGTTCGAGAACATCAGCGATGTCACGAGCGACTGTGACGCTGGCAATACGGCGGCGAACGCAAAGGGCTGCACGCCACCATCGAACCTGGCGTTTGCGTACAGCGCCCAGACGCCCACCGTGCCATCGGGGTTGCCGACAGCAAGGAGGGTCGAGTCCGGTGAGAAGGCCACGGCCGCGATCTTGCACATGCGCAGGCCAGCGTCCGCGTAGAAGGGGCACGTCACAATACTCGACAGCAGCGGCCGACAGGCAGGCTCGACGAGCGCCATGGCGGCACTCGGAGGCACCGACGAGCCCGTGTCCACCAGCGCTGTGTTTGCAAACACAAACGACGTGTACGTCGAAGTCGTCACCGCAATGTAGCGACCGTCCGGACTCACCGCAATGCCTGCGGCGGTGCCGAGGCCCGGATCGTCGCCGTCGTCGGAAGACAGGGGGCAGTGCGACGCGTTGATATTCGCGACGGTCAGGCGCACCGCCGTGGAGTTGACGTGCGTGTGCGTCCAAGCAAGCCCGCCAGTCGTGGGGAGGTGCGAGAACACGGCGGAAACAGGAAGGTTGCCCGTGGTGGCCGCTATCCACGCGGAGGGAAGGCCGTACGTCGCATACACGAGCTCACGCGGCGCCCCTCCCAGAGTCTCAGCGCCGGCGCATGTCCAGCACGAGGGGACGTCGAACGACACCGACTTTCTGCGACCTGCCACAAACGCCGTGCGGTAGTGGTCCGCAAAGTTCACGGCAAAGAAATCGCCCGCGCTCGAGTCGTTGTAGGCGACGAAAGCGCGCGGGTCGTCGATGATGCCATTGATGACGTCGACGATCGATGGCCACGTGAAGACGGTGCCGTTGTCCCCGGCCGCAATGACGATGCCGACGGAGGGGGTCGAGTCCACGTCGTTCACGCCGTAGCGGAGGGTGTGGTCGGACCCGTTGTTTGGCGTCACGAGCGCAAACGGATAGGGAAACTGCGACGACGGCACGACGTGCATCAGGCGCACTTCGTTGAAATTGCCGGCGAGTGCGACCACGGTGCCCGAGCGGGTCGAATCGGCGTCGCTGACAACGTAGTCGTGGTCGGTTGTGAAGAAGGACGAGAGGCTGTCGCAGAAGGGAAAGGAAGTTAGATAAGTACGTGCACCATCGAGAGTTTCCGTTCTCAACATGCGCACCAACACCGACACAGCTTAAAACAGAGACAGGGACATGTCCGCACATCATACGCACATGCAGTCGACGACACGCACGCACACCGCGCGTGTCCGCACATCACACACGCACACGCAGATACAGCGGCACACACACGCACCGAAAGTCCATGGCGTTATTTCCGCTGGTCGCACGAGAGTCGTCATCGAGGTTCCATACGCTCGTGACATCGCCGGTCACCGCAACAATCGTTCGCCCTCCGCCCACCAACAAAAAGGCCGAGGTGGCGATGGGGGGTGTTGGGAAGCGCAACCGGACCGTCCGGAGGCGCTGCGGGTCCAACACCGTAAACTCCTGCTTCTGCAAATCCTCCGAGACGGAACAGAGGCAGTTGTGCGACACGACCACATGAGACCCAGAGAAGAAGGCGACAGCCGGCAGCGTGAGGTTCAGCACACGCCCAGGAGAGAGCGAGACCATCGCATAACCGGAGAAGTGCGTCGCTCCCACGTAGATGAAATCCGTGCCGTCGGGCGCGCACATCTTCACGATCGACCCAGCGGTGGACGAGGGGATGTTGGGGACTTGCGTGGACACGTCCGTAAAGTTTGCCGTTCCGAAAGAAACGAGCGTCAGGTTTGCGACACCTGGCAAGCGGAACAACTCGTAGTCGACCTTGTGGAACCGCGCGGGCGCACATAGGGCGGTGACGTTGAACACATCGATGGTCGAGTCCACGTACCCGACAAGAAGCAAGACGCCAGGCATCGACGCGAAACCGTTGTGCACGAACGAGATGGCGGAAACGGCCGAGAGGGGCGTCGCGGACGTGCGCGCAAGGCGAATGGGTTCGGTCGGCCTGTCCGACCGCAAAACGAGGGCGGGGGCGTAAAGAAGTCCCGCTTTGGCGCTCGTGTGTGTAAACTGCGCGACGGAAAATGCAACGCAGTGGCCCTCGGCAGCATCCGCGGTGGAGCTGGGGTTGACCGCCTCCGCGAAAGCGGCCACTACGTCCGTGTTGAGAAGCGTCGAGGTCGCGTGCATGTCTTGGGGAACCGGCACGGGGACGATCGCAGAGGTGCGAGAGACGGCGAGGTTCGACATATTGTACAGACGAAAGTCGCCATCCGGACACCCGATGAGCGCAAGGGCGTGCGTGGCGCGCGACACCTGCACGTACGCCGCCGAATGGTCCGACGAGTCGCACAGCTTCACGAGCGGCGTCGCGCCCGTTGTGAACGCCTTGGACGTGTCGAAGCCGTACCACACGGGTCCGTGGTAGGACGCAGAGAGGGCTTTTGTCCTGCTGATCTGCGCGAAGACCATTCCCCACGTGTGCGCGTTCGTGACGAAAATGACAACGAAGGAGAACATGTGCGCGTTGTTGATGGCGCTGCGAAGCGAAATGGGCGCAAAGTCGTCCGTCTGAAAGTTCCACAGACCGAGATGGTCGTCTGCAGTGAGGGGCGCTTGCTGTCAGTCTTCGATGTGCGGTGCTTTGGTGCGAGACACATACATGCTTAAATACCACACGCACACATGCACATTACTTGGATGGCACACACGCATACGAAAATATCACAGCACATACTCAAATGCAACACGCCACATACTCAAATGCCACACGAGCGTACTTAAATACGTAAGCATACGTACATGCGCATTCTCGCATACGGAGACGCGCGTCCTTTTACACACACGACGCACACACATCACGCACACAAGCACGCAAACGTCAAGAAACACCGACAGCGACATCATTGCACAGCTAACCAAGTCCCACCGAATCCGCCAGAAAGGACGTAGGGTCCCCCCACGTCAAAATCCACACTCCGCGAGTACGAGCGCATCCCGTTCAGCGACTTCCACACGTACGTCGTCGGGTAATCGAGCGCAAACGCGAGAAGGTTCTCCGCCAGCGTGGCAATCTCCGCCATAACTTCCCATTCGCCAGACGCGATGGCGGCCGTCAGCCCTTGCACGAGGTGAAAGTAGCCTATCCCAGAGCGGCCCGACGCCAATTGCTGTTGGGAGGCGCTCACGTACTGACGCGCAGACGACACGCCCGACTCGTGCTGCGCCCACGCGCTAAGCAGGAGGGCGTTGTACTTGTCCTTTTCAGCCTGGCGCCTGAGGTCCTGCGCCTCCTTGCTCTGCATGAGCGAGCCGATCGCAAAGCCGATGCACCCGGCGACAATGGCAATCGCGAGCATGAAGCGGAGGAGCGTTTTCCGTCGCCGCAACCTCTGTCCCGCCTTGAGAAACTCCCTGATCAGCGGCGTCGGGTGCGGTGGTTTCGTTTCGGCGACCTCCAGCCACATTTGCGCGCGTCCGAGCTCGTTCCCGTAGAGCACGAGCGATTTGTCGCGCTTGGCTGCGTCCCACTCGAGAGCGCGCACGGTCAGCCGCGTGTGCTCCTGCGTGCGCACGAGTCGAACACCGTTAAATTTAGAAGGCAATGCCGTAAGAACACCAATGGCAAGCAGTCGCAATTTTCGCCACTCAACAGTCCCACGTACTCAAGGCACACTGCTTGACCCACCCGCACATGCTCGAGGTCAACGTCGATGGCGTGTAGCAACCGCGGGAAAGTGGCGACCAGCGGCTCCTTTTCTTCGCGCATGAACAGCCAGTTGATCGCCGCGAGGGACTCTGGGACGGTCTTGGGGTCGACGTCGCGAATAACGACGGGGACGAGCTTCTTGCCGAGGGACACGGCGTGGTCGATCTCCTTGCGGCACACTTCCGACTTGACGCTGTCCGGACTGAGCATGAACATGAAGACGTCGGCACCCTCGATGCCTGCGCGCAGGGGCGAAGGAAGGGAGGAGAGGGATTGGGATCATCCTCTATAGCAAAAATTGGCAGTCGACTGCACTCTGAGAGAGTCGGAGAAATGAGGAGAGAAGAATGCGGTGACAATTTTGGTCGACAGAGAGAGGGAAACGGTTTCGCGAGTAAGTGAGACACGCACAGTGCGAACCAGCAACAGCAAAACTTGCCCGCTCTCGACATGAATGCATGCACATGCATGTACACGCACGCGCATGTATCTGGCGCACCTTTGTGGATGGTATCGAGCCAGTCCGAGACGAGGGGAATGTCCACCCAATCGACCCACGGGTTGCGAAAATGCTCGCGCAGCCTGTCGTAGATGCGCCGCACAATGTCTTGGTCCACGCGACAGTACGAGATGAAGATGTCTGAAGCGCAGCGATTGGTGTGAGACAACGCATGATATCATTGAGCACACGCGCAGGACTCCTGACAACAGCAACGCGCACGCACAAGCACGCACACACAACACATACTCACACTCAAACGCACACGGAGATACAGACACTCACACGCGCGGAGATACAGACACGCACATGCACACGCACATGCACACGCACACACACACACACACACACACTCTCTCTCTCTCTCTCTCTCTCTCTCTCTCTCTCTCTGTCTGTCTCTCTCTCTCTAATCACAGACACACACAAGCCTGAAAAGAAGGGCAGCATGCATATCTGCATGTCCCGAGCGCACACTCATCCACCACACAGAAGCACAGCCGAGTCCTCAGACTGCGCGCTAAACACATTCCATCCAACGCACCCTTTGGCGCCCCCGACAACTCGCCGCTCCCTTGGCCCTTTCCCACCGCAATCGCATTGTGCTTATAGTCCACAGCCTCGCCCTCACCGCCTTCCTTGCTGACGTCCCCCCCAACAGATGACTCGGATCCACTCCCATTCCTACTGACGCTCCCCTTGGGCGACGCATCCCCGCCGTCTCCTCGTTCAACGTCCTTCTCCGCGCGTCCGTCTTCCTCAACGCGAGACCTGCGGCGGAGGGGCGAGCCGTTTCCATTCGCTTCCGACGCTAACGGCGGCAACGTTCGCTTCGCCCCATCTCGCGCAGTCTGCGAGAGCAATTCGGCACCCGCAGCCTTCGCGTTTGGGGACGCCGGTGCGTCGTCGGGAGCAGGCGCCACGCGCACCATTTCTTCTCGAACTCACGCACACTGCGTCTAAAGAGTTGGCATCGTTGTAGAGTGTGTCATTGCGCACGACCACTCCCGAAAGCGACGTTTCGTTGACAAGGAAAAGAAGTCGCTGAACTGCGGAGTCGGGAAAGGTGAAGATGTAGCCAACACCCCAGCGAGCATGGCACTGGTCTGAAGAGTGACTCAGCAATTCCGAGGGCGTCGCTATGGAAGCATAAGGAGATTTTACACCCAAACTTTCTAAATAAGCCTATTTTGTCCTGGAAAATTGTGACCAAATTTGCATTTTTAGTGATGGAATTTCCCAAACATGGCAGGCGGACGCGAAAGCTCTGATGAGGACTGAATGCAGTATCGACAAGGTTTTTCTACGCCTCTGCAAGCGTCTTGCCCTCGGCCTGGCACCGCCGCTTGTGCGCCTCCAAGGCCTGTGTGCGTGCGAGAAAGAGAGTGATATGTGAGAAGGAGTAAGAGCACAGGCGGCGCGAAGTCTGCCCTCAGCTGGAGCCACCGTTTGTAACTGCAAGCGCACCTCCGTAATGCTCTTTCGCCGCTCGCGCTTGTCGGGCGTGTCGCCCTCCTTCACGCGGCGCTCCTTCTCTTCATCCTCGTCGTGGTCGGCCTGCGCAAACGCCACGGCGTTAACACGGCATTCAAATTGTTTGCACACACAAGGCAAAGAGTGAATTCCAACGTACCGACTTCGCGTTCTTGACGCGCGCCACCTCGGCCACAACTTCCAGCTTCGCGGCCTCCTGTAATACAAAAGGGCGCAATTAATATCAGACACCATACCACCCTTACTCTCGAGAAGGATACAAGAGCGAGGAGTGAGGACACAAGAGTTTCCCCGCACAAAGGAACACCCACGGCAATGCGGCGGCGCTGTTCCTCGTCCTCGGCGCGGACGGCCTCCGAAATGCTGCGGCGGCGGACGACCTCCTGCTGCACGACGGCCACGTGCTCCTGTGTGATGCGCGACTCCTTCTCTGCTTCAACGGCGCGGTCGGCGATGCTCTGGTTCACCTTGCGCATGGCCTACAGAAGGGAGAGAGGACAAGACACAGTGAATGGCACGCTACATGCGGACATGAATGCATCCTTGCACACGCTCACGTGCATGCGCGCATGCACTTATAGAAACAAATACACCCATTCATAGGCGCACACCATACGTAGCGCAACGCACACAGATACACTCACACCCACACCCACACCCACACTAATCCATCCGCGCACATACACCATATAGTGCACATGCGCACAAGCGCACATGCACATACACGCAGACGCGCACCTCCTCCTGCGCGTGGGCCATCGTCTCTTCCGTAATGCGGCGCTTCTGCTCGTTGTCCATGAGCTTGTCGGCCATCTTCTGGTTTTGGCGCCGCTGCAGCTCCTCCTGCGTGTGCGTCTTCTCGATTTCCGACATGCGACGGTGCCGCTCCTGCTCCTCAGCGCGCGTCGCAATCTGCTTGTTCGCCTCGGTCTGCGGGCATCGTGCCCAACCAAGGATTGAGATGAGGCATGGAAGGGATTGGCGACACGTTGTGCGCGGTATACTCTCGTGCGATGTGTGTGTGGTGTGTGTTGTGCGCGCGCGCGTGCGTGCGTGCGTGTGTGTGTGTGTGTGTGTGTGTGTGCGTGCGTGCGTGTGTTGTTTGACGAAAGTACTCACCGCCTTGTGGAGGTCCTCGAGGCTCTTCGAGTGCTTAATGAAGTCATCGCTCGCAGGCGTCACCATATACCTGACGAGGCATCATCGGATCAATAACGACGGCAAAGCAACACAATTGGCGGCGGCGTATAACAGTAATCGAACCATTGGAGCCGCCGAAGAAGCGCCGGAGACACGAAGCACACGCAGAAACAAAACGAAAGGCGTTCAACTTTTCCCCATTGCGCCGCCGGAGACACGGACCACACGCATTCGCAAACGGAGCACCGACCTCACAAGGAGCGTCTTGGAGCTGAGCGTCGAGTAGTTGTTGTCGAACGTGAGGACGAGCGTGCCGGGCACGTGAGCCATTTCGTGGTCCTGCGTGATGGCGAGGTGGCTATCGATGCGCTTGGGCTCGCGCACAACAATAGAGCCCACGCCTGCAGTGTGCGGATGGTCAGCATGGAGAAAGCGCACGCAAACATGCCCTCACGCAGCCTCACGCACACAGACAAAGACACTCACATACGAACGCACGCACACACACGCACACACACGCACACACACACACGCACGCACGCACACGCCACGCACCCTCTTCGGCGGGCTCAAACGTGACGCCAAATCCAATGTCGTTCTTTTCGGTGAGGAACTCCCAGCTCACAATGCTGCGCGCCGAAGACACGGGGATGCGAATCACGAGCGCCGACTTGGGCTTGACCTCCATGGTCTGCGCAAGTGGGGAATGGGAAATGAGTTGTGAGAAGTGCTTGTGCGTGTGTGCTCGTGAGTAGTGGTGAGCAGTGGTGGTCAGTGCCTATGGAAGTGAGATGCGCGTCGGTACGGGCGGTTAGACAGTTATGCAGGAAAGCAGCATGCGGTGCAGTGCAATTAGTTTTCTCTTTCGCTTCGAACAATTTCGAACATGCTTTGTAGTGTGCGTGCGAATGAATGAAGAAATGGCGCCCTGCACGAACCTGAATGTCGTCGTGGCGAGCGAGGAACTTCTGTTGGGGGGAGAGGTCGGCCAGCTTCGGTGTGTCGCTGCTCGGGTCAAAGTGCTCCTTCACCCGGGCCTGCGTGTGGATGTGACACATGTGCAATGCAATTAGTGTGCGCCCGCGCGCGTGTGTGTGTGTGTGTTTGTGTGTGTGCATTTTGTGTGTGCATGTGTGTGTGTGTGAGTGAGTGTGTGTGAGGTGGCCAGAATAGGTGAACGAGGCAGGCGATTGTCATGTGAAATCCACACACACGCGCGAACATTTTCGGAGTAACTGAAACAGGCACACGGAATGCGTGCATGTGCCTAACACGATATGGGCGCAAAAGGTCTCCTGTAACAAGTGTGACAAACAAGAATCGTACAAGATACGCACCACGTTGAGGCCGAGGTCCTGCGCAACGATGCGCGCGGCCCACGCGGGCACGATCCCCTGGGGGTCCAGCTGGAGGACGAACGTCAGCCGCACCTTGTTCGACTCATCGTACAGCGGCTCGTACACGTAGCCGCCGCAGTCGACAAACGCGCGGACGAACCGCTGGGTCGGCGGGGAAGACTCGCGCTGTGACGCGTGTGTGCGAGGGAGAGCAAGCGACGGGCGAAGGATTGAGACCACAACCGCGGATTTCTCGTAATACACAAACGCACGCACGCACGCACGCACGCACACAGTCAACGCAGACACCTGCACAATTCCCTCCAGACACACGCACCTCCACAGAGCGGATGAGCGAGACACCAATGTTGTCCGGCCACACAGCCGTGTGCTGGAGATAAACAATGTCGCGGTTGAAGAAAGGGTTCGGGAAATTGACGACGCTGTAGTACACGGCCGTGCACTCGTCAATCGTCTCGACGAGGGCGCCCTTGACAAACTCGCCGCTGCGGAGGCGCAACTCGTAGTCCTTGAGGTACGTGTCAACCTTTTCCATCGACGCAAACACTTCGCCGACGCCTGGAGAGCGATAAATCAATTTGTGAGCAGTCGCAGAAAGACTGTCATCTTAGGGAATTCTTTATATGTACATATGGCAACTCGAGAGTGTTTTCACGTCTAAAGAGGCATGTTACGTGAGTACGCATCACACACAAACTCGCACTCGCAAAATTAAACAAAAGCCATGCTCGCGCACGCACCCTTGCACCAAATCTGCCCGTTCTCCTGCTTCGAGTAAAACAGGTCCACGCCCTGCTGCGTGCCGAGCGAAATCCATCCGAACGACTCTCCGCCGTGCGCGGCAAGAACGACCTGCTTCCGCCACTTCTTGATGTACTCCTTATCCGACATTGTGTCCAAATCGTCGAGTCTACGTGTTCCGCGTGAAAGTGTGTGGGTGTGCCCTAATGCCGCAGCGCAGTAACCACTAAAGGACTTTTCTCTCGTACGCAGGGAAACGACAGCTATCGTAGAGAAGAGCTTGTTCGCTGCTCCCTGTCGACGTAGTTCGCGGGCGCCGCGAGGACAGACACAGACACACACACGCCTCTGCTTCGCAACGGGCAAAAGCCGCAGACACGGAGTGTGAATGTGGCTAAAATGGGCGGGACCAACAACAATACCCATCAGAATTTTCATCCGGGGTAGAATTTACATCCGGGGAGTGTGTGCATGGCATGCCTCCAAAGCTGACAGGACGATGCCAGTGGCGCTCTGATTCAGTGCGTCCAAATCCGACCAGTGCCGGTCGTCGCATTCAGTCTCTAAAGTCACGACCTTCGACGGTAATTCGTCGCGCTCAACGCGATCCAAGTCGCAAGCCGGTCACCGTCGAGTTCTCAGTCCACGCACTCATGTCACTTATTGCATGAGTGGGTCGTCAGTGGACTCAGTGCGCGTTCGCAAAAAGGGAAAAAACTCGTAAGCGATCACGCATCGCATTTATATACAGAGTGCTCACATTGCCGTCGGTCCGCACGATGCGTTGCAGTTGAAGAACGCAATCTTTCGCCATGTCGTCCCGGCGTCCGTGCTCGAGTCGATGCCCTCGAGCGACATGGCCCACTTCTTGTTGTTGTCGGCCTTGTCAACTCCCACTTGGAAGAGGATGGACCCGGGGGCTGTGGGCGACGCGGGAAGCTGCGCGCCGAGACATGGCACAAATGAGTGTTCGCGCGACAGCAAACAGTTTCAGCGACTGGAAAGACGATCAGGTTGGGGGGGGGGGGGGGGGGGGGGGGG
>CALSCQ010002800.1:0-15538 GCA_943704525.1 Pigoraptor vietnamica | reverse complement strand
GGGGGGGGCCGATGGTGTTGGCACTGAACAAGGAATCACTGCAACTCACAGGAAGGCCACCAGCTGATGACGACCACGTAGGCTTGACGTTCGCGTACGTCGTGATGGTCATCTGTCCGCAGCTTGTCTCGCTCTGGCAGGCGCGCACGATGCCGTTGGGGCCCGCGAAGAAGTACCGGAAGGCCGCGTTGCTCGGAGGGTCGGTCTCAGCAGCCGACGCAACAACACAGAGTACGAAGAAGACGCATGCCGCTGCGGCCGTGGCGAGGTAAAATGATGGCCGCATTTGCGCCTTCTTGGTAGTCGCTTTGAGCATTGATAAAACGCCCAGGTCGTCCCTCGTTCGCGTCCCTGCTGGCGACTCGCCGACTGCTGACCTCACTGGCGACTGATTTGTTGCCACAAATAAACGCGTTTTGCTGCGACGAAAAGCTCAAGCACGAGCGACGAAGTAAGTGTCGTCTCGTTGCGTGCGCGTTGCTTTGTTGTGGGCGAAGAGCACAATTGTGAACTTGCAAAGGCGCCTTTTCGGGTCAAACGGTCCTGGGTGACCGCTCAATTTGGCGAGGGTGTAGATTCGTGTCCAGACAGCTATCGCTGCGCCCGTTTTGGAAGGTATGTGCGCAACGTAATGCCCTTCTTCCTCCAACTGCCATTTTCAGTCGCATTTTTTGTTCCCCCACGTACGTCGTCGCATGCGGGCGAAACAGGCATTGCCACAGAGTGCGTGGAATGAGTGCGTATGAAGTATAGAAAGGGTGTCAAGTCTCAGCGAACTCTTCTCCGACGCCGGTCGCCCGGCGGCTCAATCACGCCGCCAACGCCGGTCTCCTCACTCTAGATCGTCGGGTCGTCGCAAAGCGCAGGGCCGGCCGCAAAAAACAAGCGAGCGATTTTTGGTGCGATTGCATTGGACTCGGCGGACTGTCATCGCCTGACCACCTGAACTGGCCTCTCGCCCGGGCGCGGCGCCGTGCACAGTGATGGCACAGTCAACAACTGCCGCCGTTGTGGCAGGCGCGCTTGCTCTAATGCTTTGCGTGATTCTCGGCCTGGGCCTCGGGAGCGAATACGCACGTGAGGCTCATCGCCACCCGCCATCAATTCGTTGAAACTGAGTAGCGGCGGCGCGAGGTGCAGCACTGTGGAGTCAGGCCGAGGACTCGGCACCGCCCCGGTCTACTACCTTGCTGTTCCGGCATCATCAAGCAAAATTCGAATACGTTAGTCGTCGGCGGTATCGTCTCGGTTTTCTCCATGCTACCACTTGCTATAGTGTGGCATCACCCGTCGGTCGTCACTGTTAGCCCCAATCTGGCCGGCGGGTTCTCTGAGCCCTGGCCGCTGATCCAAGGGCCCACCAGGCCAGCAAGTCCTTCAACGCCGATACAGTATTAGACTGCTCTCGTGTCTGCGCTCGCAAGCGTATTTTCTTTGTGGCTGCGTCCTCCTTGGGCCTGTGCGTTGCATTGCGTGGCCGTGCGTGGTGTACGATGATTGAAGCAATTACCCCCCGGATGTTTGAATCATACTTTATTACAGTAATTGGGAGTAGATGAGGTATTTCCTCCGGGGTAGTCGCATGGTGGTCATAGCAACTGAGTCCACGTCCTCCTTAGGCAATATGGATGACAGAGGGGCCGAGTGCGCTTCGTGCATGCGTGCGTGTGCGTGCATCGACTAACCCCTTCTTTCATAACAGAGGCCCGCGGTGGCCTTTTGCGTTGTATATCGTGGCAATCGGGGACTACACTTCGTGCGACTGCGCCGTGTAGAGTAATGGTATAACGCGCGACATCGCACCATGGGCAACGGGGCGTCGAACCCGGCCGAGGAGAAGCAGCCGGCGCGCGTGATCGAGGTCGCCCCGAAGGCGGACGGGGATGGCGCGACACCGGCAGCGGCTCCCAAAGTGGTCGTGTCCAAGCCGAAGGGCGGGGGCGGGAAGAAGCAGGAGAGCGAGAGCAGCGACTCGGAATCCGCGGAGAGCGAGCCCGAGGTGAAACCCAAACGGAAGGAGAAGTCGGTTGTGCAGGAATCGAAATCCGATGCGAACGGCAAGGGCGGAAATGCGGCTGCGAGCAAGAAGAAGGCGACCCCGAAGAAAGATGCCGACTACAAGACGCTTGGGACGGCGGCGGCGGCCGGCAAGCCACCGTCTTCACCGAACATGCGGGGAAAGTCGCCCACAGTGCCGCGCGGTGAGGGACCTGGCGAAGGGACGTTCGACAACTTCGTGCGCGAGGACGGACAGATGTTTACGACGTATGTGGACGCGTCGGGGCAGCGCTTTTACGTCGACTGGGATTACCAGGCAAGTGCGGGGATGCGTGCATTGGAGAGGGAGAGATGGTCGAAGCAAAGTAGTGTGCGGCCCCCTCTCTGTCTCTTTGTGTGTGGGTATCTGCGTCGTTAATTACAGGCCCATGCGCGTGCACGTGCGCCCTCTGTATCCTGCGATGGGTCGTGCACTGCCGCATCCATCATGCTCACTGACACGGTGCGACGCCTGCAGACGTGGGTGCCCTTTCCAAAGGAGTGGCTCAACCAGGGCATCTTCGAGAGCGAACGCCAGCGCCTGTTTGAGGAACAAGAGCGCGCGAACGCCGCCGCCGCCGCGCGGATGGGCCACGGCGCAGCGCCGCCCGCCGCCGCGATGCCGGAGGGTGTCGACGACATGCAGGGGCGCGTGGCTACGTTCAAGCACCCGAACGGTCGCACGTACCAGACGTACGTGTTTGAGGTGCACAAGAACGTGCGCTACTTTTTCGACGACGACTCGGCGTCATGGCTGCGCATGCCGGTCGAGCTTGAGCGGGAGGTGCGTGAAATGCATGCTATGCACGCGCAGACGCATGTGTCCTGTGTGCGTGGTTGTCCTGCGTACAAGGTGTGAGGGCATGTGCGTGTGAGGGTGTGTGCGTGTTCATGTGCATGTGTCGATACACGCGGTATTGCACGCTTATGTTGAGGGTGTGTAGTACACCACCCGCACTCATTCCAACCATCATCCTTGTCCCCTCCCCCCCAAACACACACACGCACACCCCACCCCACACACATGCACACGCACGCACGCTTGCTCGCGCAGGTCCCCGAGGTCCAGAAGATGTTGAAGCAAATTCGGACGGTGATTCCCCAATGGAAGGACGAGGAAGAGATGATCCGCGCGCTTCGCGAGAACGACTACGACGTGCAGGACACGATCAACTGGAAGTACTCCGAGAACAACCACTCGAAGAAGGCCAATGCCAAGAGTCCCATGCCCGCACACCACACGGACTTTGAGGTGCTCGCGTCGTGCAAGCTCAAGCTTCAGGAGGCGGAGAAGGCGCTCGAGGCAAAGACGCACGAGCTGCTCGAACTCCAAGTGCAACTCATGGACTACAAGAAGAAGGCCGTGGCGAAGGACGGCGGCGGGGCAGGGGACGACACGAAGGCGAGCAAGCAGCTCAACGAGACGATGAAGTCGCTGCGGGATCTCGAGACGCAGCTCCGGCTGAGCGAGGACCGTATCTTAGAACTGGAGCACGAGAACCAGCGGCTGAAGGACGAGAGCTCGCGGCACGCGGCGGTGGCGACGGGCGCGTCGGAGGCGACGGCGGAGCTCGAGAGCGTGCGCGCGCAGCTGTCGCAGGCGCAGCTCAAGCTGAAGAAGGCGAACAAGAAGAATAAGAAGAGCGGAGAGGCGCTCAAGAAGCTTGGGAAGGCCGCGAAGGAGGTCAAGGTGGGGTGCGCGGGTGTGCGTTGGGTTAATGTTAGAGTAAGGGTGCGTTTGATGTCTCTGTGGAGTGTGCCTCGTAGCTCTTGTTATTCGCTGCGCGAAAGTGACCGTGTTGGCCGTTGTGGTCATGCTTTTAGTTGATCGACATTCGGGTGCACGTGAGTGAGGGCGGTCGCTTGACTCTCCGTGTGCATGTGCTAGCGACGTGTGGATGCAGCATACGTCGGCGCTGACGCCATCCGTCCTTGCCGAGCAGGGCCTGCAAAAGACTGTCGTGTCTCTCAAGCAGCAAGCGGCGACCGAGTTTGCCGCCTTCGCGCCCCTTCTACTCCGCTTCGACGACGCGCTCAGGCAGATGCGCGATCGCTACGGCAACATCGACAATGTCGTGGCCGAGCTGCGCGCCAAGTACCGCGCGGAGAACATCCAGCGACGCCTCCTCTACAACAAGCTGCAGGAGCTGCGCGGCAACATTCGCATCTTTTGCCGCGTGCGTCGCGACGACTCTGGGCCCCTCGCGCTCGAGATTCCGTCGGAGAGCGAGCTCATCGTCACGAACACGCAGGGCCGCGCGAACAGGTTCGAGTTTGAGCGAATTTACGCGCCGACGTCCACGCAGACGGAGGTGTTCAACGACACGGAGCCGATCATCACGTCGTGTTTGGACGGCTACAATGTGTGCATCCTCGCTTATGGTCAGGTGCGTGCGAGGCTACGAGACCGAAGGGACTGCGCCTGTGTGTGTGTGTGTGTGTTGTTCTGTGTTACATTCACAGTTATCGCATTATCGTTTGTGTGTTGTAATATGGCAATATTTGAGGCCCTATGTTCGCGGACCCTTGATGGAGGCGAAGGCGCTCAACCGGCCTTTTGTGTATGGGTGCGCAGACGGGCGCCGGCAAGACATTCACGATGATGGGGACGAAGGCCGACCCCGGTGTCAACGTGCGCGCCCTCGCCGAACTCTTCAAGATTTGCAAGTCGCGCGCGGAGGTATGTCGTCGAACGTGTGCGTGCGTGCGCGCGCGTGTCTGTGTGTATCAGGAAACAGCATCTCATGTGAGCACTTGCCTCCTCCTTCCCCACCCACCCACCAGGTCGACCACCGCATCATCGTCTCTCTCGTCGAAATCTACAACGAACAGATCATCGACCTCCTCGGCGATCCCGCGTCCGCGCGCAACAGCAAGAACGAGGTCTGCCGCGGTCCCAACGGCAACTACGTGCCCGGCCTCACCGAGGTCGAGGTCAAGTCGATCGACGACGTCATGCGCGTGATGGCCACGGGCGACAAGAACCGCTCCGTGGCTGCGACCAGCATGAATTCCAGCAGCAGCCGGTCCCACCTCGTCCTCACGATCGCCGTGTCGTGCACGAATCGCCTGAGCAAGGAGACGCTGCACGGCAAGCTCACGCTCGTCGACCTCGCCGGTAGCGAGCGCGTGTCCCGCAGCGAGGCGCAGGGGCAGCGGCTCGTGGAAGCCGCCGCTATCAACAAGTCGCTCAGTGCGCTCGGACAGGTGTTTCAGTCGCTGCGGTCCAAGGCGCTGCACATTCCGTACCGGAATTCGAAGCTCACGCACTTGCTGCAGGTGGGGCTTTGCACGTGGCAGTTGTCTGCGCGCATGTGTATGTCTGCGCGTTTGTACGCTGTTGATGTGCCGATGAGTCATTCGTTTGTGTGTGTATTTGTCCGGGTGCACCATGTGCTTGTGTGTAATGTGGTCGTTCCAAAATGCGCCTCCGACATACCCCCCATGTGCCATATGCCTGCGTACAATGTGGTGGCTTTGTGAACTATACTAACAATCCCTCTTTTCCTAACGTGAAGGACTCGCTCGGAGGGGACTCCAAGACGTGCATGTTCCTGAACGTGAGCCCACTCACCATCAACTCGGACGAAACCATTTCGACGCTCAATTTCGGCAAGGGCATTTCGGGGCTCGAATTCGGACCTGCAAAGAAGCACGTGGAGAAGGGCGCCGCACCCGCGCGATAGCCCATAGGGGTCTCCCTCCCGCCTCGTTTTGCGTGCGTTTGCCTCTCTCGAATAATATGGCGCAGGCCGTCTCCAGCATATCTCTCACCTCTGTGTTGCCTCCGCTGTCACAGAATAGTTTCGACCCATCAATGTGCGCACAACGGGTTTGCGAATTGCCCGAAGGAAAGAATAGCAAAGAGAACAGAAGAGAACAGAAAAGGCGACTTCGTCGACGAAAAATTCTTTTTTGTTTTTGTTCGCTTTCAACGCGCCTGCAACTGCGCAACGCACGCGCTGCCACGCAACCCGCCAAAAAAGAAAACCACGCAAAAAAGCACGAACGCGCAAGAGCGAAAAGGAGGAGAACGCAGTGAGACAATGTCAACGGCAGAATGACACAGGCCATCGCACATTCCCGAACTCATGATCAGAGCGACGACACGTCATTGCAGCGAATCACAAAGAGATGGCCCAACGCACACATACGATGCCAACACGGCGTGGACCCAATCGCGACCGCATGGCCCCTTCTGTGGACACCGCACGGACCCTGCCCTCTACCGGCGCGCACCCCCTCCCATCCTGTTGGGGTCCATGCTCGGGTAGTAGATGGGGCGAGGACCGGCGCCTGGCCGACCGGGCGGCGGCGGCGGCGGCACCTGGGCAGCCCCTGCCGCAGACGGAGGGGGACCGGGGGGAGGGCCAGGCGGCGCGCCCGGCGGTGCTGCATTCGAGAGGAATGCAGGTAAATATGAAGAACGCGTGCGCGTAGAATGTGCACGTTGGCGCGAGTGCATGGAAGTGCGCGCGCTGCGAATGAAGAAGTACGCACCTCCAGGAGGCGGCGGCGGCGGCACAGCGGCTCCTCCGCCGTATTGGGCCATGTACGCGGCTGGCATCGGTGTGGCTGCGAGGCGATTAAGTAAGAACGTCAGCGCGCATGCAAACGAGAAATTTCACACACGCGCGCGCGCGAAGGCACAGGACACCCTGAGATTGCCCATGCGCACGCGCGCACACATACAAACACGCAATTTGCAATCCTTTGCGCGACACTCACACGACGGGAGGCCAGGCACGGGCGCGAGGGCGCTTCCGCCGGGCTGTCCGGGGGCGTTGCGCTCCCCTTGGCCCTTTCCCCACGTCACCCGCACGTTCTTCCCCTTAATGACGGCGTTGTTCGCGCGCGACGCCGCGAGTTCGGCGTCCGAGCGATTCGCAAACGCGACAAAGGCGCACGCCTGCCGCGACACAATGTGGATGTTGCGGATTTCGCCAAACTGATAGAAATAGTCCCTACACGAAAACACAAGACGAACCAAATGTCAGGCGAGAGCTCTGCAGAAATCGAACGTCGTAATACCGCACATGTAATTCAGCAGTCTCCGGAGGAAGCTCCGCTTAAAAGCGTGCGCACGCACACGCACACATACGCGGATGTGCACACCCCCACGAACCTGAGGTCCTGGTCGGTTGTTGAGGGATCGATGCCGCCCACGTACAGTGTCGTGATGCTCTTATCCGCAGGCGCCTCGAGGCCAGGCGTATCGGCCGCACGCCGAAGCATCTTGGCGGCGACGGGGTCGTCCACACCATAGTAGCTGCATGCGCGAGGCAAGGCAGTGAGTACAAACACAAAGTCCGCACAAGAGAACGCAAGCACGTCCGCGAAGGTCCGAACAAGACAGTGCAAAGGACGAGTGTGACTAAAACACATTGTTACCTCTGGCCAGACTGCCACCACTCGCACATACGAAACGCGCCATAATACAACGACTAACACGTTGGGCCACGCACCGGTCCTTGATGTTCTGCTTGGCCAGCGGATCGTTCGGATCGGTGGGCATCTCGTGACGGTAGGGGCACTCATCGCCTCGCTTGCACTCTCCCTTGACCCAGAACGAGCAAATGTGTGCGCGGTTTCGCTTGTAATAGGGCGCCGTCCGCGCGAGCCTGCGCAAGACCTCCGTCGGCGCAGATGCCTTTCCAATCTCACCCGCGGGCGCCGTCGGGTCGCTCGCCTCCGCAAGCTGCCGCTCTGCGTTCTGCACAAAGTATTCCCTGTTGACGTCCGTGCGCGGCACGTTTTCCGCGAGCCCGAGGGCCTTGTCGCGCACTTCGACGGGGAGTCCATACTCGAGGTCGAGGATGCACGTCTGGCAGACGTTCTTAATCTTGCTGCACGTCTGGCACACCTCCGTCTTCTTGAAGCGCATCTTGGCTCCCGGGCACCAGCGAAACACGGTGAAGGGACGCCCGCAAATCTTGCACTCCTTGCCGAATTTCTCCTGCGCAATATGAACGATGTTTTTGTGTGAGAGCGAGAACAATGATAGATTTGGTTGGGACTGAGAGTGGGACACGCGAATTGTTCGAAATTCTGGGCGAGAGCGTGGATGGTGTGGTGGCACAATAGTGAGGCCACACAGACAACCGTCTCCATGCGCGCATACAACCTCTTCTCACAGACCAATCACGCGGGCAAAAGCGACCCGGCGATTGCAAAGCAAACGTAAACCCCACACCGACAAACAGCACTTGCAAAAGCGTTCCAAGGAACACCGAAGCCAAAACGTAACACAATTTCCGCCAACGCACTTGCAAATGTGGTGCCACGTTTTCAGAAAGACACCAACCTTCGTCATGCGCACATAAGGGTTATCTCCAAGGCACGTTTGACAGAGGATGGGAAAGTCGGCCTGCTCCCAGCCGTCCGTGGGCGCCCCCTTATACGCCATGTTGGCACGTCGCGCGATGCGCCGCGCTTCACGACCACGAAGACGCACACGCCACGCACAGAGTCAGCGGCACTTCGACTAATCTCAAGGAAGCCCAACAAGATCGCCCTCTGCGACCCTTGGCTGGGTTCAAGAAAGAAAAAAAAAGAAAAGAGTAGAGAGCAAAACGCACGTGGCAAAACGGATGCGCAGCATGCGGCGTTTGAATCACGCAGTCGTGCGCAAACTGATACGTCATTTTGTGATGATGTCATTTTCAGCTGACGCAATCAGCCGAGCTGCGCGCTGAACTTTTTTCAGTGAAATGCCGCGGGCGAATTAATTGGAACGTCAGTAGCCGCCCAAACGCACTCCAGGCGGTACCGGTCAGTGGCTTCATGTCGACAGTTGCTCGTCATGACGACTGAAAGTGCTGCCGCACAATAGCCCGGCGCCGCTTGCCAATTCTGGCCGTGTGAGCCGGCCTGGCACGCACGCCGCCCGGGGGCTGGCTGACATCCAAGACGGCCGGCGGCTGTCGCCGGACCCGGTCCGGGCCGTTTGCCGAGTCAGACAATCTTCACTTAACCGACCGGCAAGTCGCCGCCGCCGCAGTGCCCCCCCCCCCCCGGGGCCGCGGCGTGCCGACGGCGTCTGGGTGCAGGATCGACAGTGGCAGGCGGAGGCCGTTGGTCGCAAGACGTCGTCGCCGCAGCCAGGAGTAGTCTGTGGCAGCACCGCCGGCGGCCATCCGCTTGGGGCACTTTACCGCCGCCATGGCCGTAGATGGCGAGCCGGCTGATTGCACGGCCATTCGGCGGTCAGTCTACTTTGTGCTGCATCAGTTCGGCCAAAATCGGCTGAAAATGGCTAAACGTGCACAAGACCTCGACACGACTGGTCGTTTACTCATGTTGCAAGTCCGGCGCCAGCTCTGTCATTCACCGTACTGATAGGAGCGCCGCCTCAGCCGAACTGATTTCGCCGATTGACATGTGAACGGTTTGCGTGAACTTCCCCACACACGACACACATGCGCGGACACATACACACACACACACACACACACACACACATAAACACACACACGGACGCACAGACGCACACCACACACCCCGGCGACTCCCCCACACCGGCGACACACGTATGCACACACGTTGCACACACTGTGGCACTCCCCCACTGACACACGGTTTAAGAAGCCAGTGTCCGTGATTTCCGCCGGCAACGGTTCGGTGCGGCGGGACAACGGCGCGTGCACACAGAGGCGTCAACTGGAATTGAAGGAAAGAAAGGGAACGGCAAAACACCGAGTACACGGCGCCGCGGACTTACGTCACGGCGACTGTTTCTGTCCGGAGAGCACTGCAGAGTTCATGGGTTCAATAGGACCGGATATACTTGAACGAGGCAAGGTCCACCATCGTTTCCATAAGGACTGGATAAACCACATGGCAAAACACACGCGTCGACTGACGCGGTTTTGAATTCTGTCCAGAGAACACAGAGCGGCTTGCGCAATAGGGTCACGGTACGGCTTTTACCTGATCGGTGCGGAGACAGAGGTCCGCCGTTTCCATGACGAGTGCAAATCCGCGTTATCCGCTGTCGGGCATTATTGCACAAAATGTTGAAATTCGGAGTGCCTATTGTTCCGAACAAGCGCAATGATTGGGCACGGCAAGACGCGCGCCAGTTTGAATTGGATGGAACGGACCGTTGCCAAACCCAAAACCCCGCCTCCATTCGCACCCAAAGAAACGAGGGAAAAGGTTGATAGAGGGCCCCACAGTACTCGTAGAAGGAAGTGCCTCCGACGCACAGCAATTCGCTCGGGCATTCATGCACGCGCATGCCGTTCTTTATTCCCTTGTCACCCGCCTTGCATTCTATTTAGCACCAAAATTGTAGCACATGGGTGCTGGAAAACCACACTGTGGGCGGGATTCGCACGTTGATTCCCCGCTCTGTATAGCGGCAGTCGGGCGCGTGCGCCGCATTGAGCCCATAATTTGGTTTCTCTAACCCTCTATTTGGTTTCGTGCTGATTGACGTGGTTCCATATGTGGGTGAATGTATTGCAATGTATGGAAGTGGCTGAAAATTATTTCATTCACCATTTTATTGGTTGCGAGGGCGGTTGAATGAACGCTTTTTACTTGACTTCAGTATCGCTGTTTGGTGGTGCGAATGGCGTGTGTGTGTGTGTGTGTGTGTGTGTGTGTGTGTGTGTGTGTGTGTGTGTGTGGCTGACGACCGGGAGCGCGTGTGTCGGCGAGTGCGTTGCGTGTGCACGAGAGGTTTTCTAGTCTTCCGTCCTCCTTCGGTTCGCAGCCACGACAACAGAAACCGCTTACGAAAATTCGGTGGCTGAGCAGCCTACATTCGCGTTCAAGATCCCCAGGCATTGGCGCACGAGAAAGCAGTTGCCGCAAAAATCGCTGGGCGTTGCGCTGGCGTCAAGGGACATCCTGACAAACCAAGCCATGACGAAACCGAAGCAACCCAAGGCGTCGTCCGACCCCTCGCGGGCTGACTCGAAGGCCAAGCGTCTCATTGCGCACCTGCCGCCGGGAACGCACGTTGCGTGCATCAACTGCAGGGTAAGCCTTACGCACTTCGCTCGTTTTGGCAGCCACGTCTCTTGCCGCCTGTCTACGACTAACGCCGCTCCCACCCCTCCGCCCCGCAGCAAGGACATCGGAGGTGCAACGGCAGCGCGCCCTGCTCTGACTGCGTCCGCCTCGGCATCGAGGATCAGTGCGTCTATCTGCCGCCGGGACGCAAGGGTCGCAAGCCGAAGCCGCGTCCCGGCGCACCCTTGTTGGCGGAAGCGCAGACGGTGATCCCCGCCCGTCGTTCGCCTACTCTCACACGCGCCAAGGCCGAGTCGGCGCGCGCTGCCCAACGGCAGCAGCAGCAGCTCCGTCTGCAAGCACTCGGAAAATCGTCGGCGCTCCTCACGCCTCCCGTCGACAGCGGCGACGCCTCAGTCGTGCATTTTTCGTACTCTGAGAGCACGCAAGATGTCATTTCGGCGCTCGAGAGGGAGCTCGCTGACTTCGAGGCGTCGTATTCGCGGTTCGCCCCGGTCCCCCTTTCGCCGGAAGGGTACTATGACAACACCGCTGCTGTCGGCGTCGTGCAACAGCAGCAGTCGCGAGTTCCGAGCGTCTCGACCTTCTCGGAATCTTCTCGCGTCCCAAGCGCGTGGAACAGCCCCGCAGTCGGGTATGTCCCGCTCGTTCCGTGCGATCCGTCGAGGCGCCCGTCGATTGTGCACGATGGGCACGTGATGGTTTATGACGGCCGCATGCAAATCGACTCGTCGATGCCGACGCCGCCACCAAGCCGACGCACTTCTGAGACGGACTCGCCGTGTGTCGGCCAGGCCGTCGTGCAGTATCCATCATCTGCCCTTCTTCACGCTGTGCCATTATCCAACGACGGCCAGTGCGCTTCGACGTCGAACTCCTCCGGGCAGCCCTTCGCGGAGAGGCTGCCGAATTATGGAGACGCGTCGTGCGGGGCGACGTACTACCAGTCGTTGCAAAACTATGACGGCCCTGCGGTTGCCAACAACGAATATGTTGGGTGGTGAGGCGCCTCTGTACCGAGCGTCCTATTGTTTTGCGTCGCCCGCCTATTGTCTGTCAGTTCCTGTGTTATCCCTCGTTTTATCGATACTGCGCGCGTTCTTTCGCTGACAGCGTCGCCTTGCGTTTGCGTATTGAGTGTGTGCGTTACCACTTGTAATGGTATCGCCACCTCAGAAGCGGACAGGCGATCGAGCCCGTGCCATTCTACAGCGCGGCGTGCCGTGGCCGTTTGCTGTGAGTTTGTACATAAAGCCGGCATCTTTCACGCACTTGTGAGCTGTTTGCATGGCCAGGAGTTCGTCGCATGCCAGAAGTGAAATAGGCTCATATTCAGGCTTGCAACGACCATTCAAATTCAAAATTTACTGGCTGGATATAAAGTGTGCAGACTGTCGCTGTGTCGGTCATCTGTCACTGAGGCTGCTTACGCTTATTTCCAGACCGAATCTACAGTACATTAGTGGATTGAAGGGAGGGCTTGTGCGAAATACTATAACCCAAGTCTCGGCGTCACGACCCGTGTTCTCAGTCAAGAGTGGCAGTTCGGGTTTTTTTATGAAATGGCTGGATTGGATTCCGCGATTTACGTCATCGGCCGACATTGAGAACGGTTTTTTGTTTCACCCGGTGCGCGGTAACATGCGAAGGTAGCCCTCACCTTCCATTCAACGCGGTCACCCCGCGGTAACACCCACCCTGCACTACATTAACTTTTTTCTCGCGAAATCTCCGCGCACGAGCTATAACATCCACCCTTCCTTCACATCCATTGCGGCGCTTGCACAACCCTCACCCTATGTTATACAATATGCAAACATCCACGTAACATCCACCCTACATTCAAACTTGCCGCCGTCCTTGCCTAACCCTCACTCCTAGTCATACAAAATGTAAACACCCACTCTACGCTGTAATGTCAGTCACCTTTCAAATCGACCAATCGGCGCAAGCAGATCGATTTTCTCCGCCGATCTGCCGATAAACACAAAACACCGACGCACATGGGCGCACACACACACACACACACACACGCACACCTCTTCCACTGTCGCCGGTGTGCAGACACAATCCAACACGGGGTAAATGTGTATAGTGGTCGCGCCGAATAGGTCCGATCTGTGTGATTCCTTCTCGCCGCCGATCGCTTCAACTATCTTCAGTGACAGGACTTTTTTTAATGCGGCATATTTGCAACCGAGTACGGTGAGCATCGCAGACGGGCATTCCGTCATGGACTGCCGCGCTGATCCATTTCCCCCGCCGGCGCAGGATCTGAACTGCAAGTGACTGAATTATAGGGTCACGCGGCAATGTATACGGAGATGTACGCCGACGCCGACCCCCTCTTCCTCTACCAGCGCCTCAGTGGAGCGAGCACGGGTTCGATCGTTCCAGAGCTTTCCATTCCGTTCCACGGACCCGGGGATGTGGAATCGCGGCATGGGAGCGAGAAGGATCTCGTGTCTGCGGCTGCGGTGTGTGAGCGGCGGCGGCGCCCAAGGAGAGTCAACAGGACGCCGATTGGCGAACGACGACAGCAACGTAAATCTGCCTCGTACAGGAGCGGGACGGCGTTGGCAAATATTTTCGACCTCGAGCCTTTCGTCGCTGAGGCGTTGCGACAGTCGTGTGAGCTCGAGACGGAAAGGACAGACACGCACGAATGTCTGGGAGGGCTCGCGTCCGCTGCGATGTTTGCATCCCCGGAACTCGACTTGCAAGGCGACATCTTCTTCAACATGGACTACGCCCCGTACGGCCCCGAATTGATCGACGGAAGCAGCCAGACAACAAGCGACCGCGAGTTTGCGGCGTTGCAGGAGTGGGCTGACCTGGACGCGCTGTTGTCGCCGTGCCTCTCGCCCGCCGCCTCGAGCGAGGACGACGCGCCCATGTCGCCGGCGTCCGTTAGCACGAACTGCGCGAGCGACACGACGGTGATCCCAACTGGAAAGTGGACAAAGAGCTGTCGGCGCCGGCGCTCAGCGTGTGCGGCAAGTTTGCAAGAGCCGGGAACGGTGGCGACTCCGCGGCCTGCGATCGTGGCAACTCCCCCCGCGTCCCCAAAGGTTCCGGCCGTCGAGAACCTTGTGAGAAGCGTGCCACCGGCTTCGCGTCAATCGAGCAGAACGAGCGCGCCGGCCGTGCGTGCGAGTGCGACGCCGTGCGCGCTGCCACCGCTCGGTGCGGACGACGCGGCAATCCTAGAGGGACTCGCGAACATGTCGCGGGCGATGGCGCGGCTTGTGCAGGGCACCGGACTCTTGAGGATGCCCGCCCTCGACTAGGAGCTCCGCCGGCGGCGTTTTGCGTTTGCAAATATTTGACTTCGTCTTCCGTACATTATTGCACGTTATCAAATGCGTGCGCTCTCGCTGATACTTATGCGCCCAGTCGGGCGGGCCGCGATGTGCGCGTTGCAGCAGGACTGTAAACGTATGCGAAATGGGTTAGCCCGAGTTTATCGCACTGAACTTAATTTTGGACCCCGTGCCCGGATTATTGACCAGCACTGCGTGCTCGGCGCCCTCAGTGACGGCCTGGTTTCCAGTTGCCGGCGGCGGTAACGATTAGATCGATGGCAGTGACTGGAGTGCGGACTCCGCAGTGCCGCCAGTCACACGACAGTCAGCGACGGACAATTCAGTGGCCAGTCGGCGGTTTGTGTGCGGCGACTCGGACGCCGGCTGTGCCGGCAGCAACAGGCAATCCGAGATTGTGCTGGAGGCGCCCGATGCCCGTAGGACGTCATGGCCAGTTATGTGCTACATGTACTACTACTGCTACGATTAGGTAGGATGTCTTGTGCCAGTGTGTGTCGTCTGCTCGGTGTTGCCGCTACAATTAAATGAGAACGATGGCCGAGTGACTGAAGTGGAGCGGAGTCCGCAGTGTCACACTCACCGAGACAATTGAGTTTGGCCATTCACCATGTCCGGGTGAGCCGTGTTCACCATGCGAATTCCTACGACTTAATGTCGTTTTTCAATTGTATTGATATTGTTAGTTAAATGGAACGATTTTCCATTTGGCGGAAATATGAGAAATAGTAAGTAGGTCGAATGCTTGGGACTACGACGACTGATACACACGCACACACTTTAGGACGCACTTTGGCAAACACGCGACTCCATCCATTCATTGCTGCTATTTACCCTCGTATTTCTTCTTGCAACCAAGCATCTTCCTCTTGCGAGTTTGCCGTTGGGTCGACTTGTTGAAAATGGCCGGGTGCGGGGCCCACTCGGCAGGCCCTGCAGCCTCGGCAACGCTGACGCAGCTTCGAAATCGCTTGCCGGCGTCGTCATGGATGGCCGTGGTGTCCATCCTGTGTGTCATCGCGTGTGCACCCAACACGTCGTCGACGCCAGTGGCATGTCTCCTTCCCAACGAAACCGGTGAGCCAATCTAAAATTGTCCGACCTGCCGACGCCGAGAAGCCCGGCCTAGGAGCGGTCGCCAGCCTGCGCCAATCTGAGATCACAACTGACGTAACCCTATCATGCGACCCCCCCCC
>CALSCQ010002796.1:0-19389 GCA_943704525.1 Pigoraptor vietnamica | reverse complement strand
CCCCCCCCCCCCCCCCCCCCCCGCAATTCGCCTTCTCCCAACGCGTGCGCTGCAGATGTCGAGCGCGGCTGCGTGGACAACAGTCGGTATGCGCTGCTGTCATTTGTCGCCGAAGAGAGCGCCACGATGCACGGATTTGCGGGCTACTTCGAGTCTGTGCTGTACGACGACGTTATCCTCAGTGGGTGTTCGTGTGTGCGTGTGCATGTGTTCGTATGTAATGTATGCGTTGTGTGTGCGTGTATGAGTGTGTGCATGTACGTGTGTATGTGTGTGCGAGTGTTGTGTAGAGTGGTGTAGTCGCACCATTTCCTCACTTTCTCGCGCAATCCAGGTATCAATCCAGCGACGTATTCCGAGGGCATGTTCAGCTGGTTCCCCATCTTCTTTCCCTTCAGGGTGGGCCTCTCTCTCTCTCACACATTATGTGTAGTGGAGTCGGACACACGTCTATGATTTAAGCTGATCCGACATCTCTCACAATATGTGTGTCTCTTAATATGTGTGGCATAGTCGATGGGGTGACCCCTATGACTGCCTATCGAACTGAGGCCTGTCGATCTGTGGGGCCTCTCTTTCGCGTGTCAGTTAAACTCGGCTCTCCAGTCCTCCTCTTAAACGCTCTTCGTTGCGTACTGCTATCTGTTGCTGACACACACACTTCGCATGCACGCAGTCGCCCATGTACGTCCCCAAGGGTTCCAAGATCGACATTCACATTTGGCGGAGTTACTCACGCACCAAGGTGTGGTACGAGTGGTCGGTTACGTCGCCCTCGCTCGCGCCCATCCACAACCCCCACGGGCGCTCCTACAACATCGGCCTCTGAGTGCATCGAGCAATGGCAAAGGCGGGTGCGTGGTTGGATTAAAGGTCTCTCTGAAGCTCACACGTAAGGGACGCGTCGATAGCTAGATAAATATGTCGACTTACTCCTTCACAGGACGTCGCGCTCCCAATGCGCCTCCAAACCGCACGAAGGCCGAACTCAGCCGAACAGTGGCAAAGGGTGGCGTGTTTGCGTGCTATTAAAGGCTTATTTGAACAGAAATGAGACCGCCTTCCGAGTGCATCGGTGCGAAGCATGCTTGACATTAGACGAGAACGCACGTGATCTGGGGCGGGATGCTAGTGCACACAACCACACCGAACACGGCACGACTGTTCCTCGAGGTCACGTGCATTAATGTGATGGAATGTACAGAGAGTGCGGGTGATAACGCAACGAACGGCACGCGGCAATCGAATGGCGCTGCGCGAGTGCGCGCGCGTGGGCACTAAACGCGATACGTGTCAGGACACTGGCGCTTGGGTTCGTGTCCGATACTCAAAAATTACGACACTCATCGGAAATCGTACTGGGGACACGACCGCTGTCCCACGTGGCGCAGACTCAACGACTGGAACCTAGAGGGGAAGGAGCGGGATCAGCAAGCGACACACCAAGATACGGGTGAATGTGAGCGAGCTACGATTTCGAATGGGTCGATATAGCACAGTGAGTGTGTGTGTGTGTGCGTGAGCAAGAGAAGCGTTCGTGCACGCGCGGTGGACCCATTTACTCACCACTCGGAATTATGGTGAAAGTAAAATCCCGATATCAGCGAAGTGGAGCGCTGGAAGCAAATGTAGTAGAAGCCGGCAAACGACGCGCCCGCAATCTGCTTAATGTTGTGATCCGGCACCAAAAAGTGCTCCTGTCGAGGGTACGGCGGTACATGACGTCAGAATGGCATGCAGCCCATACACGCACAGACCGCAACCGGACACGCGACAACGACCGGACACGCGACAACGACAAAAGACGCACACGAAAACAGCCGTTCGCAACATGTTGTAGCACATTACGCACAGCACTAAGACGCACCTTCCACCGCATAAACACATAGTCAGAGTTGCGCGGGTCGTACGCAAAGCCGTCCTCGTTGAAGCGCTTCTCCAGCGACGCAAACGCCGCAAACTTTCCCCAGTGCTGCCGGTCGACGGCCTCGTCGGCGTCCCACTTGCGCGTGAGAAACGAGTGCCTGTCGCCAATTACCTCAGCCTCAAAAAACGTCGTCAACAACTCGTAGTCCTCCGTGAGGCCCCGGATGTGCAGGTACCCGCACAGAAAGGACGAGGGGAGGTCCACGTGCTTGATCTCCACCTCCACTTCGTAACTGCTGCGGCCGCTTCGTTGCTGCCCGCGAAATACGCTCCCGTCGAACAGCGCTCCACACGAGCGGACGACAATCGGACGCGCGACCTTCACCTTTTCGCATGCGTCGTCGTGGCGTCCAACCAGGCCGCACGCGTCGCACGCGCGCGCTTGGTGATCGCCCTCCCGCGGAGATGCGCGGTCGCCGGCAAACGCGACGTGCGTTCGCGAGAGAACGAGGGCGTTCTTGTCTGCCGTACGCTTGGTCACGTGGCCGCCCTGCGTCGAGTGCGGCGTATAGGACGGCCACTGGTACTCGCCGCCGGCGTTTGTGTGCGGGGACCCTGGAGATACAGGCGAACGCGGTGATTAATAGTGGGTCCGAGCGGGCAGTGTAAAATAACACGAGAAAAGGGCCCCGGGGTAATTGTGAGCGCATGAGCGAGAGCAGCCACGAGGCACCAAAGGCAAGTGGAGCGGACGCAAGTTTCGCCCGCACGCACAGCACACCACGTGACAGTCCTTAGCAATAGCACTCACTCATTTCCTGCGCCCCTTCAATGCCACGGCCAATAAGCAGCAGACGCCCGCGACGGGGCACGCACGCACGTCGCACTCAGCGCTGCTCAGCACCGTCGCGCACGAGCGAGGGCGTTGGACGGCGATGAGACGGACTTGATCGTCGGCCGATTAAAATCGTGCGTTGCGAACGGAGACGGAACGGGCGCCTCTTCCGACAACTGTGACAAAAGGGTTGTGCTGCTGCCTTTGAAGTTCCCAGGGCTGCTGAGTGGAGCGATGTCTGAGTGTCCTTCTACGTGTGCGCTGTGGCGAGTGGGTGTGGGTGCGCGTGTGTCTGTGTGTGCGTGTGTGTGCATGCGTTCGTATGCGTGGTGTGTGTGCGTGTGTGCGTGTGTGTGCTTTGTGTTCGTCCTTTGTGTTTGTAGCACGCCGTGTCGACTGGGTCCGAGAATCGCAGACACAATCGAAAGTGCGATTGTTATCCAAGTATGTATGATCTCGGTATCAGCCAAACTTTGGTGATTATTTTACACAAAGTACGAATGAGTATTTATTCTCTAACTTAATGCTTATCGCAATATATTCGACTAATTTCTGAAAAAACGTAATCGATTTCGGCTTAATGTCACAATACCACGTCATTTCAAGTTGTGTCGTCATTGTGTTCTGTCCGCGGACGCACGTGACAACGTGTGGGTGTGTCCGACGCGCGTGATTGGCGGATGATGACGAGCACTCGGGTGTAGCGTGTGTGTGTGTGTGTGTGTGTGTGTGTGTGTGTGTGTGTGTGTGTGTGTGTGTGTGTGTCGGTTGAGTGTGCGTGTCTCTGTGTGTCTCTCTCTCTCTCTCTTTCGCTCTGTGTGCGTGTGTGTGTGTGTGTGTGCGATCGATGCCGGTGGGAATTCCCCGAACGCATCCAAAAAAGAGCACTTTGGCATTTATCCGAACAGCGAACACTACACTCGCGTGCACTGAAAAATCCCTCAAGTCAAAGTCGACTCGCACTTAAAGCGCCACAATGGCTCTCGACCCGAACAAGAAGACGTACCGCTTCGAGACCCTCCAGCTCCATGCTGGGCAGAAGCCGGCCGAGGGCACCAATTCGCGTGCCGGTGAGTGCATGAAGTCTCTGAATCCCAATCTCTCATCTTCAAAGTGCACTTACATTTTGTTGGCCTTGCCGACTCGCAGTTCCCATCCACGCGACGACTTCGTACACGTTCAACTCGGCCGAGCATGGTGCCAACCTATTCGCACTGAAGGAGCTCGGGTACATCTACAGCAGGTGGGCAGTGCGTTCGACTGTGTGCGTTGACAGTGTGTGCGTTAATAGCGTGTGCGTTAATTGTGCGTGCGTTAATAGTGTCTGTTGATAGTGTGTGCGTTAACAATATGTGCGTTAATAGTGTGTTGATTGTGTGCGCGTTAACATGGGATGCGTTGTCGTCTTTGTGTTTTAATTCTTCTGGGCAATACGAGGGAATGAAAAGGGCTCTTCTTTCTATGTGTGAGTCTGAAAAGGTGCTCTTGGTAACAACGCAGGCTCCACAACCCGACGACCGATGTCGCCGAGTCGCGCATTGCCGCACTCGAGGGCGGAGTGGCGGCGCTTGCCACGAGCAGCGGCATGGTGTGTGGACGACCTTTCTGTTCTCTTCCTTCGCTATCGCGTTATCGTATTGCTACTTTAACGTCCTTCATCCAACGCACTCTCTCCAAGTCATATCACTCTCAGCCCCCTGTCGCGTCTCACTCACAGTCCCTTCCCCCTTCTCCGCAGGCCGCCCAGTTCATCGCGATCACCAACATTGCGGTGGCCGGCGACAACATTGTCTCGACGTCCTTCCTCTACGGCGGCACCTACAACCAGTTCAAGGTCACGCTGCCGCGCCTCGGCATCCACGTCAAGTTTGTGAACGGCGACGACCCCGCCGAGTTTGAGCGCCTCATCGACGACAAGACGCGCGCCGTTTACCTCGAGACGATCGGCAACCCGCGCTTCAACGTGGCCGACTTTGCGGCGATCGCGGAGGTCGCCCACAAGAAGGGCGTCGCGGTGATCGTGGACAACACGTTCGGGATTGGCGGTTACCTGTTCCGCCCGCTGGAAAACGGCGCGGACATTGTCGTCCACTCGACGACCAAGTGGATTGGGGTGGGTGTGCGTGCGGTTGGCGGTGTGTGCCGCGTCCGTTAGCAGAGTAGGCGTGCGCACTTCCAACGTTGAAAAGGAAACGGCGATTGCGCGTTTCCCTCTCTACACTTTCCCCTTTCCACACACAGATATTTCTGCCTCATTTGTAGGGGCGCCCTCAACAGTGGTTATGTATCGGTGGGCGTGTGATTCGTGCCAACCCACGCACCCGTTGCGCACACGCAGGGCCACGGCACGACCATCGGCGGCGTCATTGTGGACGGCGGCAAGTTCAACTGGGGAAATGGCCGTTATCCCCTCTTTACGGAGCCCTCGGCCGGCTACCACGGCCTCAAGTACCACGACACGTTCGGCCCCGTCGCCTTCATTTTCCGGGCGCGCCTCGAGGGCATGCGCGACATTGGCGTGAACCCGAACCCCTTTGGCTCCTTCCTCAACCTCATGGGGATCGAGACGCTCTCCCTGCGTGCCCAGCGCCACGTCGACAATGCCCTCGCACTCGCGCAGTGGCTCGAGAAGCGCGCGGACGTCGCGTGGGTGAGCTACCCCGGCCTCCCCTCGCACTCGTACCACGCAAACGCCAAGAAGTACCTCAAGAACGGCTTTGGCGCCGTGCTTTCGTTCGGCATCAAGGGCGGGTCGGCCGCGGCGGCCAAGTTCATCAACAGCGTCAAGCTCGCGAGCCACCTCGCGAACGTTGGCGATGCCAAGACGCTCGTGATTGCGCCCGCGGTGACGACGCACCAGCAGCTGACGGAGGCGGAGCAGGCGAGCAGCGGCGTGACGCCGGACATGGTGCGCGTGTCCGTGGGCATCGAGCACATCGACGACATCAAGGAAGATTTTGAGCAGGCGTTTGCCGCCGTCGCCGCGAACTGAGCGCCGACCGACGCGTTGTGTGCCGTTTCTTCCCGTGTATTTTCAGTTTCCCGTCGCTGCGTCCGTTTGTGTGGTCGCGTGTTGTAGCCGCTCCTCTGGCTAGGAGCGGTGTGCAAATGAATAGGCGACTTGCGCAAACGTAATTTCAGTGTGTTGCTTCCATCCTTTATCAGTAAGACTCGCTGGCGACAGCTTTGCTTGAACTGGATCAATCGAAGTATTCGGCACTCGAATTGAGTCATGAAGGCGACCGAGCGCACCGACATTGCGCACGCCGGCGCCATCATACAAGTCCAGTTCGTCACCGCCCAACACCGCCACGTCGCTCACGCCACTGCAGAACGACAGCGTCAGCGAATTGACGCTGCCGAGCGCCGAAACAACGCTGACATTCTTGCAACCAGCGAGACCGACTATGGGAGTGGCGATCTGTGTGTCCGGACCATGCTACCAAAGGTTCCAAGTCTGCTGACGGCAGAAAATGCGGCACACACGCCCGAGTTGTTTGAAAAGCTGTGGAGGTGTGTGACAGTTGCTCCACAGAAGACACTCTCGCATCATGGAGGGCGACGGGGGCGTGATTGAGGGGACGCCCATCGAGGCGTCGTCCGTCACGGCCATCCTCTGCCGCACGGGTGACGCACTGCGCAGCGGCCAGTTCATGGGAGCTGGGGAGGAAGAGAGCAAGGGTGCGTATTGTGCGTGCGTGTGCGTGCGAGTTTGTTCCTCTGTGTGTGTGTGTGTGTGTGTGTGTGTGTGTGTGTGTGTGTGTGTGTGTGTGTGTGTGTGTGTGTGTGTGTGTGTGTGTGTGTGTGTGTGTGTGTGTGTGTGTGTGTGTGTGTGTGCATGCAACAATGGCAATGAGACGAGCCTTTCCCTTTCGCCTTCGCTCCCTCACTCCTTTCGCCTGGCGCAGAGCTCGCCGATCTGCTGGACGACCTCTGTCTCCTGTGGGATCTCACAACGCACCCGCCCATCGTCGAATTCCTCCACGTCGCGCATGCCATCCCCCTCTTCTCCGCCGCCCTTCGTGCGTGCGCCACGTCCCCATCGCCGCACTTTCGCCTGTGCGAGGTCACCGCGGGCATCGTTGCAAACATGGCGTCGCAGCCAAACGTTGCCTTCTCAATAGCTGCCGACGCCTCGCTTACGGCCTCCGCGCTGTCGTTCCTTCACTACCCCGACGCGCCCACCATCACCGAAGTGCTGCGGTTGGCAGACGCCTCCATCGCACACGACGACGAACGCTGTGCGGAGCCCTGGCGTGCGCTGTTCACCCCGTCCCATTCCGACAGCGGCGAGAGCCATGCGCGTGCGCTGGTGGCCGTCATGTGCAATAGCACCAACGAGGCGCTGCTCGTGCGCGCATGGGGTCTTGCGGCGAGGGCCGTGTGGAAGTGGCCGCAGGAGGCCGCGCCTGCGCTGTTTGATGGCACGCCGCTTCTATTTGCCTTGGCAGAGCACGTGGCGGAGGTGCAGTGGGGCGCCGCTGTCATTGAGCCGGCGGCGAGTGCGTTTGCGGGCCTTGTCGTGGCTGCGGATGAATCTGAAGGAGTCACTGCGGCCGTGGGAGAGGCGGGACACGTCCTCGCCGCTGCGCTGTTCTCGCGAATTGCCGACGGGGCCGAGTGCGACGACGGAGATCAGTGGAACGGCGCGTCGGACTTTGAGGACGGAGAGGCCGCCGCCGTGCGCAACGCCGCGTGCGACATGTTCGCCTACCTTGTCCAGATAACCGGCGCTGTTCCGGACGCCGTGGACGCCTCCCGCTTGTTGGCGGTGTTGTCTGTTTACGTGCGCACTCTCGCAGGGGGGGGTGGGGAAGCGACGCCGTCCGACGCCGAGTCCCTCCTCCGCTGCGTCGGCGTCCTTCTCTCTCGCGGGCGTGTGGACGGTGCTGCTGCAGCTGCGTCTCGTGTGGCGGTGAGGGCGCTGTGGGACGCGTGGAGTGCGGCGGGCGCAGTCGGTGCTATTGAGGGGCGCATCGCTGCAAAGGGCGACGAGAGTGATGTCTCTGCCGTGGGGCTCGCCGCGTGGGTGCTCGAGAGTGCGCGTGCGGCGCCGGCGGTGGGCATGTGACGAAGGGCCAAACCGTGTAGTTGACTCGTTCGCGGACGACGTCTGCGCGTTCGATCGGTGAGCCAATTGACAAGCTCGGTTTTGCGCTGAGGGTGGGAAGAGGCCCATCGCGTGATGCGCCAAAACGGCTCCCTCCGTGCGCACGGCAGCGAAATCTATCGGCGATCCCTGTCGCGGAGCATGCCACAAAGGAAGGGACGAGGCGTGCGCGGTCGTCGAGAAGGGTCGTTACGAATGCGTCTGTGCTGCACCGTATGCACCCTCGCTTCCGTCGCAGCCCATAGTGGCACATGATGAGCGCATTTGTGTGAGCGCGTTTTACGTTCGCTTTCATACTTTATACAAGCCTATAATAAAGCGCACGCGCCCGTGTGCCTCAGCGCGTGTAGGAGCCCGACGACACGTCCAGCATCACCCCCTTCGACGGGGGCGCGTGGTACTTGACCCCACGCAGCATGAGTGACATCACGATGACGACGATGAGGAGCACAACGGTCGAGATGCCGAGTGCCACCACCGCCCATATCAGCTTGTCTTCCGTCGACGTCGTGCACGTGGGGGACGTGTACGCGCCCGACAGCGCGCCATTCACCGCGGCGCAACTGGCGCGGTTGTTTTCCGCGGTGTAGACGCCCTTGATGATCGTCAGCCACGGAATGTGGCCGTCGTCGCAGAACAGGCGGTTGTTGCGTATGGACACGGCGACGCCCGCGTCGTTCTTCCCGATCGACTTGAGTATCTTGAGACCGGCGAGCGAGTCGAGGTAGTCGTTGCTCTCGAGGACAAGCCCGCCGCCGATCGCCTCGAGCGAACCAAAGCCCGACACGCGCGCGAGTCGCGGGTTCGCGGTGATTGCAAGGCGGTCGCCGATGGATACGAGCGCCCCAAAGCCGCCAATCGACGACAGCTGCGCGTTGTTCGTCACAAACAGCTGGCCGTCGATCGACTTGAGCGCCGCAAATCCCCCCACCGACGCAACGCGCGCGTTTGAGCTAATGGCAATGTCCCCGGACGCCTTCGTCAGCGCCGGAAAGGCGCCGTCGAGCGACGTAATGCCCGGGGTGTAGGTGACCGTTAGGCTGCCCACATTCGCCAAGCGCGGGAAGACGACGGCGGTGATGCCGTTGTTGGTCAGCGTGAGATCGCCAGAAATGAGCGTCGGGTTGAACGGAGCGACCGTCGTGAGCAAGGGGTTGTCCGTGATCTGCAGGCCGCGCGCAAAAATGAGAAAAAAAGAACGCGGGAAGGAGGATGGGCGACAAGAGCCGAGCAGCATCGCGTGCACTCAGCTGTAGAGCTTTCGTCTGAGACACCCGTGCACACGCCGAGGTCTGCTGAATCGTCCTCGCAACTCACCGAGACGCTGCCTCCGCACGTGACCACCGGGGCGAGGCCTGCGATGCTCGCGAGGACGGGGTTGCCATCGATGGTGACGCTGCCAATGGAAGAGGCGGTCCCGAGGCTCTCAATGGCCGCGAGCTGGTTGTTGCCGTTCACTATGACGGCGCCCAGACTGCGTAGAGAGAGGGGGGAGGAGAGGGGTCGATGAGGAGGGAAAAAGTCAGAAGGCGAGGAAATTGATGCTCACACAAAAAAACAAGTGAATGTGAGCACAAGCATACGCGCACTACGTTCATAACACACTCACGTGCTGAGAGACGGGAAGCTAATCTTGACGAGGCTCTTGCAGGACGCAACGGCGAGCGTAACACCAATTGTGTCAACCTTGCCGAAGCCCTGTGGATGGTGTAACGCGCATGAGATTGCGCACGTGTTGCAGACGCACAGACGCATGCTTCGCGCAAGCCATGTGTGTGTGGTGTGTGACAGCGACAGTATGCCTCCGCACATTACATTGAGCTGTGCGTGTAAAGTACAACGTGACATTTGTACAATCTTGGTATGTGTGAGCACAATCGACGCACACACGCAGCTTCAGCACACAACGGGACGAAGAGCAGCATGTTTTGTTTGCGTTGCTCACCGTCACGTACTGCAGCGCGCTAAGCTCTTCCAGCTTGAGTCTATCGCCTATGGTCACGAGGTTACCAAAGCCCGCCAGAGTCGTCAGCGAACTGAAGGACGCTGCGGAGGGAAAGATCGAGGGTGCGTTACGCCTCTACGAGACACGCAAGGTGACATTACGACAGCGAAGTAGTTGTCGACACGCACAATGTCGTAGAGATGATTGGGCACGGCAACTGCGAGGGTTAGAACAAGGCAGTCGCAGTCACGCGGAACATTCTCTGCGTACGCCCACTGCACACGGCCACATTGCACTGGGCCACACGGCCGCACCCACCAATCCATACGCCCTTTCCAACGCGCGAAAGTGCCGGCGCAAACGTGTTGGGGATGCTCACGGCAGAGCCGAAGGTGAGCGACAGGTCCCCCTGCACCGTCGTCAGCGCACCAAGCCCCGACAGTACAGGCCCCGTGAAGCGGTCGATTGTGAGGGAGCCGCTGATGGACGCAAGGGCGCCGAGGCCGCCGAGATCCGTCAGGTTGACGCAGTTTTGCACGAGGAGATTTCCGTTGAGCGTCGCCACCTGCGCCATCCCATTGAGGTTCGTAATGTCGCAGCTGCTGCCCTCGAGCGTGCCGATGGTCAGATCGCCGTCAATGGACGTGCAGGTTGCGTCGTACGTCGCGTCAAAAATGGCCTGCGTCGTGACGGCGATGCCATTGCAGCTCCCTGGGAGTATGAGAGAGCCAGAAATGGTCAGTAGAGCCGCCGCCGCACGGCACAACATTTCCTGAACTGGCAGTTGAGTACAGTTGAGGGCGTTGCAATGAGACTCACTCGCAGTGGCCACGCGTGCGATGCAGAGGACGGCCAGTGCCGCGACGAGGACGAAAGGCCGCGTCCGCAACATCTGATTGCGGCGCCCCGCGAGACTTTGACCCGGTAATCCTGCGCGTACACGTTTCGCACGTGTTGTTCTGACGGGATGACACATGCACCCGCGAGTGCACAGCGCGAACGGTGCATTTTGAAGAAATCGCACACAGCGGTGCATTCGAGGTCATTCGACGACAGTGGTGGCACAGTGGGACAATGGGATGGCTGGCGGACACGGTAAACAAGGGGTCCGGACAATCGCCCACCATTCTTGGCATCAATGTACATACATCGCAAGGCACGAACGCACGCACGCACGCAGCGAACGCAAGACGACAGACAGGACGCGCGCGGACTGCTCAGGCGTGCCACACTGGCTTGCCTTCGGGCGTGTTCAACTTTGTGTCGCGGAACTCGATGAACCCGTACGGGCTGAGGCCGCTCCTCCGCGCCGTCTTCTCGACAAAGATTTGCGTCACGACGGCGTCCTTGAACTTGCGCCACTGCGACGACTGCTTGTGCTGGTCGTTCAGCTTGCGCAGCTCCTTGTCGCTCTTGAGACTGTGCGGCGATATCGACAGCACGCGGCTGAGGAAGTGCTCCGTGTTGAAGGCGTTGATGACCGCCACCTTCGTCTCGGCAAGCGCCTCCACCGTCATCGTGTGCGGACCGCGCATCAGGATGCCGCAGTGCCCAAAGTGCTCGCACGCACCCAGCGTCCCCATAACGACCTGTACCGTCTTGCCGACGTGCAAGGGGCTTGTGGTGCTGGGTCGCCGCGCGCGCTCGAGGATTCGGAGCCGCCGGTAGACGCGCACCATCCCCGACGCAATAAAGAACATCTCGGCGGCCGCCTCGCCCTCGGTGATGATCTTGTCCTTCTCGTTGTACGTTCGCCACGAGATGAACTTGCAGACGTTGCGCAGTTGGTCGTTCGTCCACGACGCGAAGATGGGGATGCGGCGGAGGAACTCCTGCTTCTCTTGAACTGCGTGGCGAGAAGGCGACGCACATTTGAGCATCACGAGTGCAACAGGGATTACGGCGACTACAGTCCACCATCTGGACGACAGAAGGGGTTGAATATGTGGAGTGCATGGCGGCTGAGATATATTGTGTGCGGCCGCGCGTAAGGCGTGTGTTAAAACACAAACACGGGCGACTGCAATACAGGCGCGCACGTACGCAACAACAAACCGCAACAGCGTCACGCACAAGACATGAAACACAAACACGAGCAGCTGCAATACAGGCGCGCACTTACGCAGCAACAACCGCAACAGCTTCACGCACAAGACATAAAACACAAACACGAGCAGCTTGCCAAAAGCGCGCATGAGCATCAACGGCGCAAAACGCACCGTCCTTGTCGTGCAAGAACTTCATGATTCGCAGGTAGTCGACCTTTTCTACGACCAGAAAATCGCACGGCTCGCGCAGCACAATCGACGACGACCTCCGCTCGCCGCTCAGCAGCGCCACCTCGCCGAACCCGGCGCCCGCGGGGAGCACGACGACCTCCTTCGAGTCCGCAAACTTGCCGGTCTTCGAGACCATGACGGACACGCTGCCCTTGAGCAGCACGTAGAACGTGGTGCCGAGCTCGCCCTGCTTGAAGAGCACGTGACCGGCCTCTTCGATGCGGAGGAGGTCGAACACGGCGCAGAGTTCCTCGATGACGAACAGCGACATCTTCTGCAGCGCCTTTAAGTGCTTGACCTTGCGGTACAACAGCCGCTTTTCCTCGTTCGTGCGCTCGTAGTGGCTCTTTGCGAGGACGGCCTCCGCCTGCGGGCCCAGCTGGAACCCGTTCGGCCCGGCCACGAGCCCCGTCTCCTCCTCCGCCGTCTTCTTCTTCTCGCGCGAGAGGCGCTTCTGTCGTGCGGCAAGGATGGGGTCGACAGGCTCCGCGGGCGGCGTCGGCAGCGCCTTCTGTCCAAAAGCCACACGGTATCGGTTGGTCGGGCTGCGGCGCAAAATCCAGTCGCGCTCGCCGTATACGACCTCAGACGGACCCTCCTTCGAGAAGAGCGGGGGCTTCTCGTCCGATGACTCGCCCTTGAGCACGCTCACGCAGCGCTGCGCAACCGGGGGAAGGCCGTCGTCGACGCCGACGAGCTCATTATACGCGCGAATCTTCGACAGGTCAATGTCCTGGAGGGCAATGGACTGCCGGTGGCGCGCGGCGGCGAACAACATCTTCGTGGGACACACAGGGGGGCGCCAACCCCCGCCTCGTGTTCACTGCATGCGCCGAAAGAGCCGTCCAAGTGTCGAGCGGAGAGGGGGCAAAACGATGCCGCGCGCGCGTCTAATCGATCAACGGTGTGTCAGACACAATGGGAGTCTGCTGCACACAGCGCACGGGCACTTTTGAATGTGTGCGGTCGGTAAAGTGTGTGTGAACGGGAGAAGGAAGAGGAAAGCGGGAGGCGGAGAACGACGGGCTGCGTGGTCGTAAAGCGTGCTCACGTATGAAGTGGGGGGAAACGAGGAAAAGAAAGGGGTGAAGTGAGGGAGAAAGAGGAGAAGAAAGAGGGACGCCGAGAGAGAAGAGACACGCCTCGTGTTTAAAGAGAGGGAAGAGGGAGGAGAGAGAATGCGGGCTGTTTTTTGGCCGTACGTCAGCGAGTGCGCCTAGCGAAATTGCGGCAGTCGCGATGGCAACGACGTTGTGTTACTGATTTTGTTACTCATCGCATGTGTCGTCATTGTGACGCGCGGATCAAGAACCCTCACCCTACACAACATTCGCTCGCCGATTGCTCAACCACTCAAAAAACGTCACATAACAGTTTGACTTTTTCCCTTCTATTGACAGACCTTATCCACAGCCTTTCACCATGGACCCTGCGCAACGCGTGGCTGTGGGCAGCGCCGTTGAGGCACTCGCTGCAGCGGTGGCTCAAGACGACCAAAACAAGGTCAGAGGCGCTTCCTTTTAGTATAGTCAGCGCTTTGCAATTTCCCTGAGGTTTCTCACTGCGTTCGTTTTTCGTTTTACAGATCCAGCAGCAACTGTACAGACTTTCGTGCCTTGCGCTGGAAAACGAGCAAAATAGGTGCGTGTGTAGTGCTGCGTGTTGATAGTTGTGCACGCTCTGCTAATGTCATCGTGCGCGCAGACGCGCTGTGGTCGACCTGCGTGGACTCGCCCCTGTCGTGGCTCTTGTCGCGCACGACAATTCGTACGTTCAGGTGGGTGCTACACACTTCTTTGTATGTGGCGCCACACTTCTTTGTGTGTCGCGCCGTGAGATTCGTCTGCAACTCTACGTGAGGAGCCCTTGAGTAACAATGCCAAGGTTTTCCTATTTCTCTGTGTCAAACGACGACGTCTTTCAAGGCTTGCGCTCACGCACGATGAATTCGTGCAGGAACTCGCGCTCACGTGCCTCTCCAACCTCTCGCTGGATGCGGCCAACAAGGCGCTCATACTGGCCGCGGGCGCACTGCCGCGCCTCATCGCCTGCTGTCGCGGGTCGCAGAACACGGACAACCGCATTCTCTCGTGCCACTGTCTGCAGGAGCTTGCCGCGCACAGTGCAGAGGTGCGCGCCTCCCTCCTTGTAGAACACATGTTGACACGCGTGGGCGTGCGCTGTGTGTGCGAATGGGCTTTGTGTCTCGTCCCCTTTCCGAACACCTGTTGATACGTGTGGCCCTTTCCCCTTCTCGCCCTCCACTTCATCTCCACGCTGTCTGCGCGCATCTCACCCGCACCCGTCATGTGCCCATTTCCTCCCCGCAGAATGCGCGCGCCATCGCCGACGCAGGCGCCCTCAGCCCGCTCATCGAGTGCACGCGCTCTGGCAACGACGCCCTTCAGCGCGCGGCCGCAAAGGCCGTCTGGCACCTCCTCGGTCCTGACGAAACAAAGTCTATGCTTGCGCGCGGGGGTGCGGCCATCGCCCCACTCGTCGCCATGGCACGTGCCGCTTCGAGCGACGTGCAGCTGCCCGCCGTCGGCTGCCTGTGGGAGCTCTGCACTTGCCCAGAAATACGGTTAGCGCATACTCTCTACGGGGTGCATTTTTTCTGCAAGTGTTGTGGGCTGTGCGCCTAGTCTGCCAGCGGCGCGACCAGCAGAGCACTGGTTGCGCCGCGAACACCACGGGGTCATCGCACTCACTTTTGACCGCCGCACTCGCGTGCAGGGCACAACTCACGGCGGAGAGAGGCGCCATTGCCACCCTCGTGGACTTGACGGAGAGCGCGGACTCGGCGGTGCAGCTGTTCGCGTGCCTTGCCATTGCCTTTCTCGACAGCTTTGAGCCCGCCCGCGCCGTGCTGCGGCAACTGGACGCTCTCGCGCGCGTCGACGCGTTTGTTGCGCGAAGTGCGGACGCGCTGAACACGCAGGACGTCGACTGGGACGTGGGCCACTTCGTGCACATGCGCGCCCTTGTCGTGGGCAGCGAGCCGGCAAGCCGTCGGCTGGCGGTGCTCTGTCTGAGCCACCTCTCGTCCACGGTGCGTTTTTGTTCCGTCGTTTCTCGCATTCTCACGCACGTACGCATCAATAGCACGCGCGCCCGTGCGCCGAACAAGGCTCCTTCGCAAGCACATGCACCAGCAACACGTGCGATCTGCCGTGCATTGTTCGTGTGCTGACCACCATCCGGGGCAGGCCACGTACCTCCAGCCCATGCTCGCCGCCCATCTCCTCGTTCCCCTCCGGCGCGCTGCCGCGTGCGGCGATTCGCGCACGGAGCGCTTTGCCCGCGTTGCGCTGGCGCACCTCGTGTCGCGCACGGAGCGCGGTGCAGCGTTTTTGGGGGCGCTGTGCTCGCTCGCGAACGACTCTGCGTCCCTCCTCGCGACGTCCCGTGGCGCCGACGTTCGCTTCGTGGTGGGGAACGAAGGCCAGACGGAGGAGATTGCGGCGCACTCGCTGGTGCTGTCGCAAAGATCGGCGTATTTCGCGGCCATGTTCGCTGGTGGACAGTGGGGAGAGGGGCGGGGCGGGTCTGTTCGCGTCACGGATTTTCGTCCTTCAGTCTTTGCAGCTGCCTTGAAATATTTGTATGCAGCATCTATTGACGTCGAACAACTTCTGTCTGAGGGGCCCTCCGCATGCGCTGAGTTACTCCTTTTGGCGGACAAGTATGGGCTTCATGGTACGTACATTTTCGATTAGAGACTTATTCATGGCGGACATACGTTTGAACTAACCGCTCTTGCGCAGATCTTCGCGGCACTTGCGAGTCTATTCTACTACCACTTGTCAATGATGATAACGTTTGCGCGTTGTGCAATGCTTCAGACCGCGGCAATGCTGGCGCACTTCGATCTTACTGCATTTCTTATATCGTGCGTCGACTAGAAGTAATCCTCGCTACAGAGGGTTTTGCGGACATCTATCAGTCGAATCCGCCGCTCGTCATGGAGATTCTTAAGAAGGTCGCTCCCTTACTGCACGCCAACGCTCAAGTGCACAGCCAAAAAGGATATCGCGAAGAAGGGCACGACTAACAATGAAAAATTATGATCGTTATCTCGTTGTATACTATTTACAGGAATCGAAACGCAACGCCGCATACGCGCAACACGATGGACTTAAGACGAGATCATCCTACAGATGTTGAACTGACACTCGCCGCTGCCCGCTTCCGTGACAGCGAACATGTAGCAAACGCAAAGGACGACTTCGCACGTGGCTGGGCGAAAAACGGTCTGCGTGACCGAGAAGTAATCAAGGACTTCGTTCGTCTCTTGAACGCTTTGAAGGTTTCGCAAGCCTTTGATAAGGCCAACAAGATCGTCGCACAGAGGTGTACTTTGCAGCGAGAAAAGCGCCGTTCCCCCGACAACGACGGCATCCAGCTGCATGGAATCAAGTATCGTTAAAAAAAATCCCAACCACAACATTATAACGCAACCAATTCTTTGGCATGCGACGCTAACCTGGGTAGTTCGCTGTAGCACCTGCTCCCCGAAGGAATGGACCGTAGTTGTGACCGCGACTGACTTGATATTCTCGGTCGTCTCGAAGTTCGCAAATGCACCGTACAGCCCGTCCTCGAAGCCGGGATTGATGTTGCCCTGATGGTTCAACGAATAAGCAGATAATAGGCATCACGCAGGCCAGTGCGATTGCTTACCCAAAACTTGACGAGATAGTAGGCTGCACGAGGATGACTTGAGACTACATCGCCGATTCCGGGGAACTTGTCGGCGACATTTCGCATATCAACTGTGTTGATCTCCTCGTGCGACGGAGCCTCATCCATCTGCAAGATGTAGTAGCGCTTGTCGCTCTGCGGCGTGAACTATGAGAAACCATACGGCACAATATAGATGTGCATCATACGTACCAATACAGCCGAATCGGCTGGATTTGGGTCAACGAAGAGCGCAAATGACCGAAGCATCACGCGCGGAGGCTCGCTGCCGTCGATGCCTCCCTTCGCTAGTCCGCCGAGCGAGAAGAGCCATGGATGCCAGTGGGAGTGTGCAGCGGGCGAGACCGCCGATCGCGGGGTGTTCGCACCCGTTTCAATCGGAGACGCCGGCACAAGCGAAAACGCTTGCGCGTGCTCCCACGCAAGGGTCGACTGCGCGTGGGGGGCTCCGCCGGACGACGGAGTTGAGAGGCCGCCGTGAGTAGGCATTGTGCCGGTCGCCTCAGGTGGCGTACCCTTATCCGGGACAACACAACCTCGTGGAGAGACGTGACCGGGTCCCTCGGGATTACCGTCCGGGAAAAAGAGTGACGACTTCTGCGGCACCGCGTGCGTTGCGCTCGACTCGTTCGTCTGCGATAACAGAGAGTGAATAAAAAAATAAAACGACACGTGCGCACAGACTTTCGCTCACACACCTTGGAGGATTTTCGTTGATCACGCATCCTCTTTCTGTTCAAGACTTGTATGTGGCTCGACACTTGCTTTCTTGTACGCCTCTTGTTTGTGCGCTTGAAGATATATCGCGATATCAGCTCGTTCCTTCCTGCAAGGATAGGTCATAGGAGAAAATAGGTTAATATCGATGAGCATTACACAACCAACAAAAAGACGTACCGTACATCTGCCCGTCTTCGGACAAGATGATCTTGCGCCGACCGCACGGGGGATAGATCGCGAGTGCCTCCTCGAACGCTTCTTCTATATCTCGCGACCAAATTGTCTCCGCAGCAACCGACGCGTCATCGAGTGCTTCGGACGCGTCCTCTGAGTTGTCCTCCGACTCGACGTTTTTTCCGTTCGCACTAAAATCGCCATCTCTATCTGAAGTGGGACAGAGCTGACCTTCCTCATCACCACTCGGCACCAGCATCGCGAGATGGCGGAAGTCGGGCTGAGAGACGTGCGTTGAATCCATATGATGAAGTGGGTCAAGCTCAGACATTTCCTCGGTTCGACATTGAAGAGCACAAACTGGATAGAGGGGATTGTGCAAACGATCATTTTGTAATCGAACGGGAGGAGGGAGCGTTGCACCCATCCCGCCGACACTCTCACAGAAACCAGGAGGTGGAGGGAATGACACCAAAAAACTAATGCACAGGCAAAAAGACTTGCCTTTGCCTCGTATGTCTAAGAAAATGCATACAGACTTTTGTGAGACTGCACAATGATCCCTGGACACAAGCTGTCTCCGCGTGCACTGAATTACATTGTTCTGTTTGCGGGAGGGCACACGTGATTGGACCATCTGCAAAATCTTTGGCCAAATCTGGGCTTAGATGACGTATATCTGATGGCGCAGCATAGACTTCATACCCACACTATTGAGAGTGTCTGGCATACTTCACATGCCTCAAGCGTCACAAATTCCACGTTTGGAACGCTATGTTCTCATTTATGTTCTTCAGTCTTTGTTTCGGCGAATAATAAAGGCCTCTCGATAGGCACGAATGCCTTCAATATCAATGGGCGGCCTCTGCGGAGGAGCACACGCACGTCACACTCTTAAACAATTTATAACAAAGGATGCTCGCACAGATTCCTAATCTTACCTCCTCTGGCCGCACAGGAGGAAATGCCGCCACCTGCGTTTTATGTTAACGGTGATGAAAATTTTAAGATACGAAAGAAACCGAATCCTAAACGAAAATCCAAAACTGGCGCCATCAATCCAACCTTCGCTGGAGCCACGTAGTTGTTATAAAATTCGGGTCGATTAACTAAATAGAATACAGCAACCGGGAAGAACGCGTAGACACCAAACTGCGAACATGCGTGTCAGAAACAGCAAAAGCGCATTAAAACGACTTAGAGGCCTCACCTTGAAAATTTCAAGGTTTGGGCCGCCCATGTTGAGTGAGCTTGCAAAACTTTGATGTGACTATCGTCGAGCAATTGTTTCCACGCACATTATGAGGATTATGAGGATAGGGGCGCATTCGCATGTGGAACATCGCAGTTGTGCCGAAGACAGGTGCTGGTCACGTGACAAATGCCCAAATGTATTCGGATTCATCTGGTCGAGGCAACGTAAATAGGCCTTTGCAGCGGTCCTTTCAGAATGCCAGCATCGTCGCCCCATGGAGAAGGGGCTCTTCCGCGCGTGTTTGTGGGCGCGGTGTCTGAGCGGCTGCGGTGTGGGTTGTGTCGTGGCGTGTTTGTCGACCCCGTCATTGGGCCCTGCGGCCATTCCTTCTGCCGTGCGTGCGTAAATGGCCACCGTGGATCCGCAGAGGGAGAGAAAACGGCGCATCATTGCCCCGCCGACGCAACCCCTCTCTCTCCGCACGCGGCGTTTATCCCCAACATCATTGTAGCGGAACAGGTGTGTTCGCTGTGGTTTCAGCCTTCATACCGGACTCTAATT